>RJWH01003602.1:0-33839 GCA_004363575.1 Solenodon paradoxus
GAGGGGGGAGGGGGGAGAGGGGGGGAAAGAGAGGAGAGAGAGAGAGAGATTGCTGAGCCAGAGAGAGAGAGAGAGATTGCTGAGCCTCACCCTGGGGCCTGACTCTGGTTCTAGTTGGGGTCTGAGAACCGATATTTCTCACAAGTTCCCAGGTGACCCAGGATCTCGTCTGCAGTTGCCCTCTGCCCTCCGTGGCCAGGAACGGCAGACAAACATCTCTGCTTCAGTGGTGGCATCTGTGTCTTGCAGTTCCGGTGTCCCCTGAGAAACACTGTTCTGGAGTTAGCGCTTGAATTCTGGAGCTATTTTTTGAAAACTCTTCACAGAAAAGATAGCAAAACTGGTGGATTTTCTGAGCCATGCTGCTGCTGTCACACAGAGGGATGTAGCCATGAACGGATTTTGGGTCCATGGTTTTCGTTGCGGCCCCGGGGGGTGTTGGCAGTGGCCTCTGATGGGAGGTGTTGCATTTGTTGGGTATAAGGCAATGGACAGAAACCCAGATGTTTTCCCCTCGCTTGAGAATATTCAGGATTAGGTTACAGTTAGGATTAGGATTTTCTTCCCCTTTGGATCTTAGATGTACGACAATGTGGTGATGTTGATTTCTCGTCACTAATTCTGCTCCAAACTCATGAAACCCTCAGTACAATTGTGCCACACGTGTCTCATGCATTTTAGTGTCGTGTTTCTTCCTGGTATGTCCTTCCGTCGTGCTCAGGTGGTGCTTTTGGGGTGCCCTCACAGAAGCAGGGTTCTCCACTGTGAAGACGCTTTCTGGCCACCATGCCTTCACCACCCAGTCCTGCCGGGCGTGTCCTCCGCCCTCCTTCAGTGTGAGCTTGAAGGCTGCCACGGGCCTGCCACCATCCTCTCCTGGAGCTGCCCGTTTTATTCTGTGCCCCCACAGCCTATCCTGGTGCCCAGCCCTTGGCTGTAGGAGCAGCCACATGTATTGGGCACTTGCTGTATACGGGCAGGTGTTCGTCACCACAGCATCTGGCAGTTGGGGTTTTGTCCTTGTCCTCATTCACAGGCAGGGGTAGCAGCAGCATCGAGGAGTTAAAGTAACTGGCGGGTGGGGTAGGAGCGCATGGTCCCCGGCTGGTCTGAGTAGTGGGTGCATGATGCTACCTGGGTGAGTGGTGAAAGCCGGAACTGGCATAGCTCTGGTGGCAGGGAAGCTTCAGTGCAGTAGCCAAGAATCTTCTGGGGCTGGGCTGCCTGGGGAAGCTTGGGGGCAGCTAGGCACCCCTCCCAGCAAGAATATGGGAGGAAGGCAGACTTTGCCTCCTCAGGGCTCTGCCCATGACCTAGAGCCTGTCCCCTGGAAAGCTAGTAACATGCGATGCCACTCAGGATGCTCCAGGGTGATGCGCTCTCCTCCTCCCCTCCAGCCTCTGCATTCATCATCGCCATGCTGCTGGCCAGCCTCAACAGCTGCTGCAACCCCTGGATCTACATGCTCTTCACCGGCCACCTCTTCCACGAGCTCGTGCAGCGCTTCCTCTGCTGCTCCTCCAGCCGCCTGAAGGCCGGCCGGGCTGGAGAGACGAGCATCAGCAAAAAGAGCAATTCATCCACCTTTGTCCTCAGTCGTCATAGCTCCAGTCAGAGGAGTGGCTCCCAGCCATCCACGATGTGACCAGCCAGCTTGGGACTGCTTCCCTCGGCTCAGGCTGTGCTGGTCTGTCTGTCTACCTGTGTATGTATGTGTATAAGGTACCTGTCAGCTTGTGCCCCTCCACACCTCGAGTGGGAGGGGATGCTGAGATGGGGTGGGAGAGTGGCAGAGGGTAGGATGACTCGGCCATCAGACAATCCTGGGTCTCCCCAGGCTCCCACGGGCATTTCTACTGTCCTGACTCCACTGTGCCCTAGGGAGATGGGTGGGTGTGCTTTTGCCTAGACCTGTCATTTCACTCCAGTATTTTCTTCTTTTTTTTGTCTGGGATCTTGTGAAAGGTACTAAGTGTAGGACTGGTGGCCTTAGTGTCTTGTGCTTAAGAGTAAGAAGTGATATGACTCCTCATATGGTGAGGCAGTGCCCATACTCTTCTGGCCACAGAGTACGTTTGCCCGGCGAGGACAAACCCTGGCCTCCTGGGCCCCAGCTGATCAGAAGCGAGTCTTGTGAGCAGGGATTCCCTTCTGAGACCATCTGCCCAGGCAGCCAGTTAAAGCCTGAGTTAGAAATATTTAAGAAAATAGTATTTAAGAAGCAGCTGGGTAAGGAAAAGAAATAATCGGCACTTGAATTGGAAAGGAAGAAGTAAGACTCTTTGCAGATGGCTTAATTTTGTATATAGTAAATCCTAAGGCATTCACACATGCATGTCCACACAGACCCATTAGAATGAATACAAGAGCTCAGCAAGTTTGCAGGGTACAAGAGTGACATACAAAAATCGATTATATTTCTTGACATCAGCAATGAAAAATACAAGAATGAAATAAATATTTCCCTTCATGTTAGTATCAGAAAGTAAATTGGGAATAAATATAACAAAAGAAGTGCAAAACTTATATCCTGAAAATGGCAAAAATTATTGAAATAAATTGAAGAAGACCTAAATAAGTAGAAAGATATCCTATGTTCATGGATCAGAGACTTAATTATTTTTAAGATGACAGGACTCTCCAAATTGAGCTATAGACTCAATACTATCCTTCTCAAAATCCTGGCTTTGTCTTACTAGTAGACAAGCTTACCCTGAAATTCAGGTGAAACGCAAGGGAAAGAGAATAGCTAAACAAAAGAAAAAGAGCAAAGTTGGTGAGTTTGCACTTCCTGATTCAGAGCTTACTACAAACCTACAATAATCAAAACAGTGCGGTACTGGGCTCAGATGTGTGAACCAGTGGAATAGACTAGAGAGTACAGAGCTAAGCCCTTACATTTGTGCACTGTTGATTTTTGACAAGTGTGCCAAATGACTTCAATAAGGAAGAATAGTCTTTTCAATAAATGGCGCTGCAACAACTGGATAGCCACATGCAAAAGAATGAAATTGGACCCCCTACCTCATCTATATACAAACATTAGTTCAAAATACATCAAGGACCTAAATGTAATCATTAAAACTATAAATTCTTTAAAAAATCTTTGTGACCTTGTGTTTGGCAACGGTTTCTTAGCTCTGACAAATAGATACCCAAAAGCACAAGCAAAGAAAACACACGTAAATTGGACAGCATCAAAATCAAAAACTTTTGTACTTCAAAAGACATCCTCAAGAAAGTAAAAAGATAATTCAGAGAATGGAAGAAAATATTTACAAATCATGTAATTGTATCCAGAATGTATTGAGAACTCTTACACCTAATAATTAGAAGACAAATTTTTTGACATATCTTTATATCTTCTCTAAAGAGGATGTACAAATGGCCTGTAAGCACATTAAAGGCACTTCTCTAATCAGCCAGTAGAGGGATGACATCCAAACCACAGAGAAGTACCACTTCACACCCACTAAGCTGACTAATTGAAAAGATCGACAATAATGGATGTTGGCGAGGATGCAGAGAATTTGAACCTCAGACACTGCCTGTGGGAATGTGAAGTGGAGCATCCATTTTGGAAAACTCTGGCAGTTCCTCAAAAAGTTAAACACAGAATTACCATATGACCCAGAAATGCCACTCATAGCTATTACCCAAGAGAGAAGAAAACACGCGCACATAAAAACGTACACAAACATGCACCATCATTTTAATGGCCCCAAACTGGGAATAACTAAATGTCTGTGGATGGGTGACTGGAGAGCATGCGGTATGCCAAGCTTTACAGGGGAATGTTATGCATCCACAAAAAGGAATGAATTGTTGACACTGGCTACAAATGGGGTGAAAACCTTCTAAGTAGGAAAAGAAGCCATTTCAAAATCCACATATCGTCTGATTCCATTTGTATGGAGTGTCCAGGACTGGCCAATCTGAAGAGAGCTATTATAGACCAGGGGTTGCCAGGGGAGCTGGGGTGAGTAGGGGCTGTAGCTCATCAGTATGGAGTCACTTTTTGGGGTGATGAAAATGATCTGGATCAGTGATGATGGTGCACAATTTTGAGAATATGCTTAAAAATCACTTAACACCTTGAAAATAAAAAATAAACAAAAAATTTGTTTACTGACTGAACTCGGAGGCGGCCTGCTTGGTGGATGAATTCCTTGGACTCTCTTACTTCTCAGGGCTTCTGTTTTTCTGGGTGACTCACCATTTCTGAAGAATTCCATGGTTTTCTTGCTCCATTTTTCTGCAAGAGATGGTGTTTTCAATTTGGCCCAAGTACCAGCACGGATGACCCCATCCTGCTCTAACAAAACCAAGAGCTGTGTCTTGAGGCCGCAAATGGCTGCATTTTATTTAGAAGAGCAATTTGCCAGGTGTCTCTAGGGCTTCTCATATCTGCTAGACACGTCCTCATGTGTCTTTTCAGCCCTGAGGTAGGACGGGACTGTGCCTAAGAAATCTCTTCCATCATTAAAGACAGGACTTTAGAGAACAGAGGTCTGTCCGTTGGGCCTGGCCAGCCCCCAGGCTCAGTGGGATGCCTTTTCTATGTCCGTACAATATTTGCGGACCCACCGGGATACCAAAAGAGCACTTTCCAAAAGCCACAGTCACTCCCACATATACCATTCTCTCCCTCACACCACATTGCACAAACAGGCACACATGCACATGCACACACTTTTTAGGACACACTTGCACCCAGCAGAAGCCAGCAGGGGATAAGAACGTGCAGCTAGGCGCTACTGTTCAAAGTCTCGGCACTTGATACAGCATCTTCAGCACTCACTGGAGTTGGTGACAGGACTGTTTTTGCCCTCAGAGGCATCGCAGAGTCGCTGCGACCTGCCTGAGAGGATCAACAGCAGCCAGTCTTGCTCTTGGGTTTGGGGTCTCAGGGCCCACACGCAGGACCTCTGGTGCCCTTGGGTGCACGTGCGGTGCTGGCAGCATCTGTGGGCATTGGAGCCTCCCTGTGCACCAGCCGAGGTGCCAGGCTGTGCCATTCCCAGGGGAGTGAACCCTGGTGGTGAGTCAGGCCCCCCCGAGGGTGGGAAGATGGCAGCTCCAGAGATTTTCCTGACCGGGGTACCTCCTGGAAGCCCTGGAGTTGGGGGTTCGTGGTCATCAGCACCATCCTCGTTCTCACCGTGCGAGAGCCCCGGATGTTCCTTGGGGCTCTTGATAGTGTAGAGGTCAGTCTGTTTTATAGCTAGTCACTGCCATCACATTGGATTTCAGCAACACCCCAGGATGCACCTGACAGCCCAACCTGTCGTGGAGACCATTTTCACCGTTCCCTGGTCTTTCCCAGCTAACGCTGAGAAAAATGCATGTGGGGCCAAGGACTCTGCCCCAGCCCCGGCCCCGGCGCCCCCTCCTCCCAGGCCCCGTGCAGCACTCTGCCCATTTCAGACCTCTTTGCACACCAGATGCCTGCGGGAGGCGGCTGCCTGTACGTTGCAGCCTCCATTTCTTCTGGGGTGTTTCATTGCTCTGATGGTCAGAAGTCAAATGTGAGCACTGAGGATGCCGAGCCTTATTTCTCTGGGCCCTGAAGAGAAGCTGTCACATAACCCGGTCTCCTTTGCCGGTGGGCCTGCCCAGGCAGCCTTTCACGAAGATTCTGGTTGCACAGCGCTTAACCTTTTATATTTCATTCCAGTGAACCACTCCTTAACGAAGGGCGGGTGCCCTACACTGTCGTGGCGACTCTGTGCCCCGATGCACTGTGCCGGCTCGTGGTCCATTTTCCCTCGTGAGACTCTGCTTCATGAGCCTCTTTCTAAAAGGTGCACTTATCAAACGTGTCCTTCTTACACGTACAGCCCTCTTTCTGTCTCCCAAGGGCACTGGCCAGACCTGCTGGCTTGTGGCTGAAGTCCCTGCAGCATCGACTGAGTGGGACAGAGGTGCACCTGGGCTGGGCAGGGGGCATGTGCGGGGACCCGGTCCCATTCTCTTGGGTCACAGTTACACTCATGTCAGAGTTCTGTCAGGAGAGGCCCTGAGACTCAGAACAAGTGTTCTGTGTGATATGGCCACACCCACAGGAGCTACAGCCTAACTGGAGATAATCAGATGCCAGGTCATCACCTGGAAGGGCCCCTAACCTACTTCTTCGAGTGGCCACCTGCAGAATCACAAAGGGGTCTGTCTTCATTTATGGGCAACTTTACTGCATCACAGTCGAGCCGGAGCCCCCAAGCTGCGCTTCAAACGAGAGTCCCTGGTGAGCTGTTGTGCTCTATGAGGGGACCACCCTCCCTCCCCAGCCATTCTCATGACGCCCTGGCGTGCGCGTCTGCCTGCTGCTTCTCAGAGCTTCCCTGGCAGGAGCAGAGCCCCTGAAGCCACACACCTCTGTGTATCTCCTCTCCGATGATTCTGTGACCCTCAAAGGGAGTTGGTCACCCTCCAGTCGGCTCGAGAGAAAGAGTGAGCTGGACAATCAGAGCTGGAGTCAGAGCTAATCAGAGCAAACGCCAAGAGAGTGGACATCTCTGCAGGCCCAGATCCTTGTCCGGAAGGGATGGCCTAGATTTCAAGTGCTGTTGAATGGGCAGCCCTTCCAGGAAGCTGTGAGTGACACTGGCTGGGTCCGTGTGACAGACGACAGGCACAAGGGAGCAAGGGGCAACGGGTGGGTCCCAGCGCTAACCCTGACTGACTGTCTCCTCAGCCAGTGGCCTGACCTCTCTGGGAACTTTCTCATCTGCAAAAATGGGGCCAAATGGCGACATGTTTAGGAGGAAGGCTACTGAGAGCTGAGGCTTATTTCAGCATGCTCACGGGCAGATGCCATCGGAGGGTGCGGAGGGACAGGTGAGTAGAAGTGTTACAAAGCAGGAGCAGAAACGTGTTCATTTTGGAGCCTCATGAGGGACAGAGGTGCACACCGCATACCCCTTCAGCTTTCCTGTGTTTGAAACAATGCTATTAAGATACTAGAATAAACAAAAGCAGGTCAAACTTTAGAGCTGAAACGGACATGAGAGATCCTTTTATGGGAGATATTATGAGATCAGAGGAGGCAGCGTGGAGCCAAGACAGACTAAAGCGGTGCCCTGTAGCCCAGCTCCCAGTGCATGTGTGCCCTCTCCACCACAATCCCCCAATGGGCTCCTAGCCAGGCACCCTGAAAACCTGCAAAGGACTGTGGAACTTTAATTTTCTGACACTTACATAGGTGTTGCATAAAAAAAAAAAAAGGTAAGGTCAAAGAGAATTGGGGTATACAGGCCAATTTGTTGCAGGACTTGTCAGAGCCTTTAATACATTAATATCTATTAAAAATCTCAGAGAAATCTGTAGCAGTTTCCAAATAAAACTGACCACAAAATCCAGTTACTCTTCCTCCCCCCCCACCCCCCACCCCCGACTTTGAGGACCAAGTTCTGGGAGAAGCATCCCTAAAGAATGTACGTTTGCTGGAGTTTGTTTTGTGGGGGTGGGAGATGCCCTTTCTTTCGCCTTTATTGCCAGAGCGAGCCCACCTGTGCCCAACGTGCTCATCCTATCTCTTAGGGCAGAAGGTGCACCCTCGTCAATGCCAAGGGCAATTGGCTGGGTGCAAAGGGAGATCCTGGGAGTTTTGAACACAGGCCCTGCTCACAGTGGTACCCAGCCAGGGTCACCGGGCCTCTCAGCCCCAGCCTTATGTTCCCCCATTGTTGGCCACTCGCTGGCTCTGGAGGAACTGAGGTTAGTGTGCGTCGATCTCCAAGAAACCAGGGGAGCAGATACCCACAAACAAGAAGAATGCCCAGAGAAACCAAATGTTCTGGTTCGGGGATTTGGTGGGAGAAGGGTCGACCCTTCTGTTCTCAGGGCAGCCAGAGAGGGCTGTGGAGCAGCAGTGTCTGGACACAAATAAACAGAGCCTTCCCCCAGCGCAGACAAACCCTTTATTGGGGCCACCCTCCTGACGCCCACAGTCACGGGTGGCTTCCCTGGGCCACGCATCACAGGCTGACCCGGTGGGCACTGCTGTGGACTTGTGTTGCTACAGTACCAGTGGGTGCAAAGACTTGCAGTAGCTGCCTCTTAGCAAATGATCTTCCCTCGGGTGGGGGCAAGGCGGCCTCGCGATGGGGCGGGGCGGAACAGAGGGCACTATTCTACCGGCCGGCGGGCTGTGGGTTCTTTCAGGCTTCCGCCGGCTCAGGCGTTGGGAGGAGATCGCGGTCCCTCCGGAGGAAGGCGCTCTGCAGCCGCGGAGGCAGCCTGGCCTGACTCCCCCTGCCGGCCGCCCCGGGAATCGCCCCGCCGGCCTTGGCCTTAACCCTCCTTCCGCAGCGTTACTTTGATGTTGCTGCAGATCTGACCCAGGGCGGCGAAGAGTGGGTTGCAGAAGGTGCGGATGCAGAGCGAGTAGATGTGGCTGATGCACTGGATCTCGATCAGGTAGCTCTTGATGCACGGCACCACTGCCCAGATGTGGCAGAAGGAGATGCAGGCGAACAGGAAGCCCCAGAGCAGGGCCAGCGGCACGCCCAGCAGCGTGGACAGCAGGCGGTAGCACCAGTACTTGGACACGGTGAAGGTGGTGTAGCTCACCTTCCAGACGCCGTCAAAGCTGTAGGTGCCCACGGGTTCCGCGATCACGTCTTCGAAGTCCACCTGCGGGGGCGGGAAGGGGAACCCTCAAGTCACAGCATCCTCCCACTTTTCCAGCTTCAGCGTGTGAACACCAGTCTTGCCCCTCCAACCCCCCAGCTCTTGTTAAACCCAGAGGTTCTGACGCGAGAGATGAGGGCCTGAGACCCGGCATTTCTAGCAAGCTCCCAGAGGAGGCTGGAGCACTCACTACCCCTGCTCAAATGACCCCTCATCTGGGTCCCAGGAGTTGAGGACTTGCTTAATGGGAGGAGGCAAGTCAGACGTAGGCTGGGCTAGAGCCACGCCCTCAGGTTCAATGTCTTTTTGATCCTAGGGAGTTGGACAGGCGTAATCATCCCCCTAAAGTATTTGGGTGCCTGCGGATATGATGGTGAGCAGGCAAAGGTGCCCACCCTCTCTGAGCTGGTGGCGGACAGTTATATTGTAGTGGTAAGTGCTCTGGTAAGGATGGGACAGAGGCTATGTGCATCCCCAGTTAACTCAGCCTGGGGGAAGGAAAGACTTCCTGGAGGAAGAGACATCTATCTATTTAAGCTGAGACCTTAAGGTAACCAGGCGAAGGAGGGATTGTGGGCTGGAAAAGATTGTTTGTAGCTGTAACTGCTAGTGCCTGGCATGACAGTGTGTGGCTTTGAGAAGGGACAGGGACGGGTCAAATTCAAGACCAGA
This sequence comes from Solenodon paradoxus, assembly GCA_004363575.1. Taxonomy (NCBI): domain Eukaryota; kingdom Metazoa; phylum Chordata; class Mammalia; order Eulipotyphla; family Solenodontidae; genus Solenodon; species Solenodon paradoxus. The sequence goes on from RJWH01003602.1 coordinate 9,304, forward strand.
AGGGTGGGGGGTGAAGCTGGAGAGACCAAGTACTACCGATGCTCACTAGTGCATGAATTGTTCATCCATCCATTATCCATCCATCATCCATTCGTCTTTCATTCACCCACCCACCCATCATCCATCCATCCATACATCCATCCGTCTATCCACCCACCCATAATATATCTATTCTTCATCCATCTGTTCATTCATTTATCCACCCACCCACCATCCATTCATCCATCTATCCACCCACCCACCATCTATCTATCCTTCATCCATCTATTCATCCATCCATCCATCTATGCATCATCCATTGATCCATCCATCCCTCCACCCCACCATCTGTTCATCATCCATCCATTCATCCATCCATTATCCATCCTTCTAGCCACTCCTCACCCACCATCCATCCATTTAGATCTGAGCAGATTTTAGAGCTATTTTTTTACTAAGTGAGGCACCAGGCAGGCTCCTAAAGGTGTCTGGGCAGAATGTGGTCCAGCTGACCTGACAAACCTTGAGGAGGAGACAGGAGTGGATTCCTTGCTCCTCTTGTAGGGACCTCAGACATGCCCCCCATTCATGGGGAGGAACCCAGGCACTCAGAGAATCTGATTTCCACTGAAGAGGTGACTAAGCCCACTTGGGAGGTGGGAACAAATGATTAGAGATAGCTTTCAGCCTTTCCCGAGTTCCTTCTGTGCTCAGTCACCATCATAGAGGCTTCCTCATGTGTGACATTTAGTCTCACTGACGGCTGTCTTGTCGGTAAGATGGACACCATGGCCATCCCTCCACATTGAGTACAGGTAGGTTGAATGACTCACAGACGAGTCAGGCTAATGAGAGGGGCCCTGAGGAGCCAAGGTTACAGAGCTCAGACCTTCACCCCTTGGGCATCCTTGTTGGGGAAGGACCCCTCCTCTGTGCACTTAGTTATTCTTAAAATTGCCTTTCGTTGTAAAGTAGCTGTCACATTTCAGAAATTGAACAGAATAGCGACAAGGACACAAAAACACCTCCAATTTGTATTTCTCTAGACTAAAGCTATCACTGCCTCAGCCCTTTTTTTTTTTGTCCAATCTAACTTCTAACTTTCCTGTTGGCCACTGTTGAGTACTGTTTTTTCTCACACAACTGCATTCTGAGCTTCTGAGCCATGTGTGGGTCCCAGGATCCCCTGGGATAGTGGAGGATGAGCCCCCCACCCATACCTCCCCCCATGGTGTGTTAATGGGGAGCAGTTTTCAGGCTGCTGGTGATGTGGAGAAGCTGACATGGGCATCCACGGAGCCTCCAGCACTCTCTGCAGATGTCAGCCTCCGCTTTCTCTGCAGGGTGTACGCAGAGATGCTCCACCTCTTTATGGCCCTGTGGAAGTGGGAGGGCTGGAGGGAAGAAACTGAATATCTGAAAGGGTGGCCTTCTTGCTAGAGAGTGTCCAGGAGGTGGTGGCTGGCTGGGAATTGGGGGATTGTGGGTTTGGAGGAAGAGGTGGAAGAGGTGTACTAGATATTCGAAAAAGAAGGCCCAACTTGGGCAAGGAAACTTTAGAGTGAAGGGAAAGGACAGTGTCTTCTGTTTCTGCTTAAAGTGGGTGAAAACCCAGATTTGCTATTTCCTGGGGGAGTTTTCAAATTCAAGGGGCGGGGAATGTAGCCAGGAAGATGGGTTCACTCTTGACCTGGGTACACCTACACCGTCCATGATTATCAAGGTTTCAGCCAGACCGCAGGGCCTGGACCCTGCTCACCGAGGAGCTCTGACCTCTGCAGCCTGCCCCTGTCCTGCGGGCCCCACCTGTGTCCGAGGCCTGGATACCACACTGGCTCTGAGCTACTGCAGCTTCAGGAGCTTTGCAGGCAGAAGGAGGTGGTGGGGTGGTGACAAGCTTCCTGCATTGTTCTAGTGGGTGGGCCCCACCTTCCCCTTTCTCTCCTGCTCACTACCTGTGGCTTCTTGCCATTCTTATTCTTTAGTCAGGGCCTCCCAGCTCCCAGTTATCCCACATGTACCTTCCAGCTGGGTGGACAGGTCCAGAATGAGGAGCAGGGCCAGACTGAATCCAGGCATCCTGGCTGTAACCTAAGCTCTCACCCTTCCCAGCCTGATCAGGCCATTGGGGAGATCCTGGCTCCCAGGGGTGTGGGTGGGGTGACTGTCCCTCCTGCTCCCCAGGCAGGGCCCCTTCTTCCCAATACCACCTGCACCCAGAACTCAGCATCTCCCAGCCCCCCTGTAGTGCTCTGTTTAGGTCTTCCAGCATATTCTTCCCTGCAACCCTTTTGATCATGTCTGGTCTCTCAGGATGACAGAGTAGAATGAGCTCGACTGAAGTCACACTGCTGAGGTTTGAGTGCTGCTCTGCTACTACCCTGACCGTCACAGGGGACTGAGCATTTTTGTGTCCCATTTCCCTGGATTTATCTATTTGTGGGAGGAATAAATAAGTGAAGACATGTAAATCCTAAGAGCATTGTCTGGCACAGAACACCTGATTAATAACGACCAGGTTGGTGGTGCTAGAATGCTCTCAGCAGGAAGCCAGAGTCCCAGAGTTGCATTCCACAGACTGCATTCCAGTGCAGTTTCGGATCTGTGAGTGGCTTTGACAGATAATTTAACCTCTTTGAGCTTCATTTGCTCATCTGTAAAATGGGTTGGTTACTTCTTAAAACCTTGTTATGAGGGATAGAAATGATTTCCTACCATTTATTCATCTATCCATCCTCTTATTCATTCATTCACCTGTGATTCCATACCCATCTATCCATCCATCCATCCATCCATCATCCATTATCCATTTAACCATCCATCCATCCATCTATTTAACCATTCATCCATCACCCACCCACCCATCCATCCATCCATCCATCATCCACCCATCTGTCCATCATCATCCATCCATCCATCCATTTAACCATTCATTCATCCTTCTCTTCATGGATCCATCCATCCATCCATCACCCATCCATCAATTTAACCATATATCCATCCATCCATCCATCCATTCAAATATTCATCTGTATGTCCATCTGTCTTTCCATTCATCCAAATACATATTTATTCAGTGCCCACGATGTGTAGGTACCACCTCTCGGGCAGTGCTTGGCATGGTACTTGGCACATAGCACGCACTCATGATGATGATTATTTGTTCAACTGGTCTACAATTCCCATGAAAATATATTTCAGAAAAATTCTTTGACACTCATAAGGCAAGGAAATAATTCTCCAGCCTAGCTAGTCATAAATGTGCATGTGTGCACACCTCAGCCTGAGTTGAGACGATGAATTGAGTCCTCTTCCCCCTCATTTTCTGCTTATGGTAATAGACCTACCCTCAGGATCACTCTGTTTTGTCTTTTAATGATCATTTTCTAGCATAAGCCATTAGGACTGGCATTTGAATTATTTCCAGTAATTGCCTTCAGGCACTGTGCAGGGGCCAACTACTCTTTTCTGTGAGTCAGAATATGGCTCTCAGAGAGACAGGCTGAGCGACAGACCACGGTCCTCTTAACTTGGGTTTGAGCATGGAGAGGAGCTTGGTCAAGCGCACTTCAGGGGGCGACATTTTTAAGACCCATCCCAGGAGGCTCTTGCCCGCACACCCATGCATCAGAAGCACCATGACTTCATTTATGGCTTTCTCTGGGAGGGTAGGATGGGCACTGGGCCCATCACTGAGCCTGGGACTTGGGGTGCAGCTGGAGGGAGGAGCAGGGGTGAGAGAAGGAGAATGTGGCTGCTTATCCACTTACTGTCCCCTTTTCTGGGAAGTTTATTTTTGGAACAGCAAGAGAGCCAGATGACAAGCTGGGAACTAGAGGGAGCAGCTCCCACCGACTTTGGGCGGGGGCGGGGGGCAGGGGAGGCCAGCAGCCACCGTCAAAAATCCCTCCCCTAGATTTCTGTGTGACTCAGTCCTGGGGCATCCAGCATGGGGCCAGTCCCCATGGGGTATCTATGGAGAAGGAACCGGCTCTGGGCTGGGGATAGTTTCCTGGTTCACATCTCCCCTTGGCCACTGAGTTACTGTCTGATTTTGGGCGTGATACTTTTCCCTCTCTGGGATGCTGGGTTGGTTGGTTGGTTTGTTTTTGTTTTGCTGCTTTTGTTCTTTTATGTCTACATTGAGAGGATTAGATCAAGATCTCTTGTGACAGAGATCATTTGGAGTCAGATGACCCAGAGGGGTGGCTTAGCTTTACTGGGTCTCCTGTTTCCTCACCTGTGATCTTGCTGTTTAAACTAGGATCCACAGTCGGGTGTCCCCACCAACCCTGCCACCTCCGGCCTCCCACCCCCGGGAAGTACAGAAGTTGAGAGGAAATATTTAGAGATAATCATGGAAATTTGAAGCAGTCATTTTATATCAGTTGCATCTGATCATAAAAAGTGGAGATCACATTATGGATGCCTGTTTTTCATTTCATTTCTCTAGAAATTACCTGTTGAGTTGAACAAAATTGTTGGTGTACAACATGAAATAATACTCATCAATCTGGCCCTTTGCCCAGATAGTTTGAGGAACACTGGGCTCTCAGATAGGAAGCTAAAATGAGATTTTAAGTAAAAACTGCTGGAACACAGCACAGCTTTGCTTCGTGTGTTATAATCGGTGGTAACAGCCAGACTTCTCAACAGTCTGGGATCAACATGGTGGCACCCACAGTGGGGCCCTGTAGGCTTCGGTTTCTGCTTAGGCCTTATGTCTAGTGTTCCTCCAGCAGGGAAGGGCAGCAGGGTGGAGTCCGAGCTGAAATGACATGAAAACCTGGGCCTGAGTCCCCAGGGGAAGGTCAGCAGGCGCTGAGGCAGAAATAAGCACAGGGGGCTCTTGGGGCCGGAGGAGGGGCCAGGCATAGCTGGAGCTCAGGGTTCAGGCAGCAGGAATGGGGCCTGGGGCCCCTGGACTAGGCTTAAAGAGACTTAGGTTCATAGAAGGGAGCTGGGAAGACCACACAGTCACAGAAGCCCCCAGCAGATCCCAGGGGCCCTGGTCACTGCCCTCTGGTCACCTCTGCCAGCCCCTCTCCTGCTCTTCAGTCCCGACTTCAGGAAAGTGGGTGCAGGTGGAGTGGGGAGCAGCAGAACAGACCCTGGCTTGGGATCTAGGCTTGGCTGTGCACCAGCTTTCAGTGAGTGGTAGGGGCTTAGCTAGTCCCCACGGAGGGCCCCCGGGGAGTCTTGCCTCCCCGTGCGCGTGGCCTGGCGTATCCTGTCCCACACGGGGCCTGACTCCTGTTAGCCACCAGAATGCAGTAGCAGGGATGCAAGAGAAGGAGGCCACAGGAAGGGCACTGCCCCAGCTACACGTCCCAGCTGAGCCCGGCTTCTAGCGGTTCCACCGAGGCAGCAGGTGAGGGAGGGAGCTCCCGAAGACTCCAGCTCAGCGAGGCCCCAGTGCCACCTATCTGTGGCTGCTCTGAGGCCCCCGTGAGGCCAGCGGAACTGCCCAGAGGAGGCTCGTCACCCCACAAACTGTGGGAGGTCCTAAATGGTTGTTGTTTCAGCCAGTGAGTTTTATCCTCAGTGATGGACACGTGATGCGGCATGTCTTTAGGGAAGCCAGTGACAATTCTGGACTCCAGATTTATCTTCTAGAGGACAAGAGGGCTTGTGTGCCCTTGAAAGTGAGAAACACTGACCAGCCCCGCTGAATAAGAATTCCGGTGGCAGGGCTCAGAAGTTGGCTCAAAAAGCAGAGCACGTTTAAAAAAACTCTAGCCTACTTGATCCCAGGTGCCCCCGTAACACTATGACACACGTGTGTCAGGGTGGGTAGCCCCCTGTAGTCCTTCCTAGAGGTAATTGACATAGGGCAAGACATTTCCACAAGGAAGGGCTGGCCAAGGGGGAATGCCTGGAAGGTTGAATGACCTCCCATAACCCAGCCTTAACCTGCCCCTTTGCCTCCTCTCCCACAAATGCCCTTTCAGGTGCTCTTAGTCCCATAGTTCTCCCATAAAGGAGCAAAGAGGTTTCATCTGTGCCCAGCTCCGCCCAGCTGACTGTCCATACTTCTAGGAAAAATGGGCGATGCATTCGTAATGTCTGCCGTGAGCATGGGAAGGGGAGTGGCGTCTCTCGCCTTGCCAGCTCTGCCCACCTTTCTCTCTACTGTTGGGCCTTTGCTTAATTGGTTTACTCTTCTTGGAAAACTTTGTATCTCCTTTCTACATCTTAAATTTCCCCCAGTTTTAAAATGCACATTGGATATCTCCTCCCTCCACCTCCTACGACCCCTCATCCAGCACCCACATGTGGGTTGAGTGCTGGCTCCTGTGTGCTCTCTAATTTGGACTCTTCCTTGATGGGCTGGAATCTTCTCAAGAGGAAACCCCAGGTCAGTTTCACCCTCATGGAACGGGGTCGGGTGGGCCCAGATGGGAGAGGAGTATATGGGACGAGGGCTCCTGGGACCTCTGGGTGCCTGCCAGCCAAGCTCAGAGGCAGGGGCTGGAGTGTGCTTTTCTGAAAGAACAACATTTTGCGGCAGAGGTGGGTGGAAGCGGGGACTGAGAGGCTGGGTGGTGTCTGTCCACCTGCCCTGTTGAAGTGCTGACTGGGTGACTGCGGTGCGGGGACAGTCACAGGAGGGACTCTCAGATGTGGATGTGGCCGAGCTCAGGTGTCCTGAGTGAGTTACGGAGGGAGGGCGTTGCGGAGGGCTCGGAGCCCTTAGAAATGACTCACTGGGGAAAGACTTTAGTCTGGGTTCCTGGAGGAACGCGTGGAGGAGGGGGCCACGGGCTTTACAACGTGGGTCTGCAGGGAAAGGTGTCCTCATGGGCACCTGGGGGGCGGGGAGGGGGCGCTGACTGTCCAGCCCCAGTCTGGCAAGGAGCCTCCAGGAGTGGCTCTGCCTGGTTTGTCATCGTCTCCCCAAGCACTCTGAGCCTGGCAGGATTCTTGGACCGCTGGGGGTGACAATGTTGGTAGGACCCGAAGGACTGGGGTGCGCTCCTGGGGCCTCAGCTCAAACCAAGGGAGTCCCACTCTGCCCTTGGCCCAGCGAGCACCATGGAGATGCGGTCAAGTTCTGGGCTGTTCCCTCTCCCTGGGCACTTAGTGTCCAGTCTGTGTTCCATCCCAGGACATACTGGGGTTGTTGTGACCCCAGGAAACCTAAAGGGGTTGCTCCCCACTGCCGGGTCTGCCTGCCGCTCTTCCTCCTGGGCTTTTCTGTGTAAACTGCTGCAGATGGTGGCAGAGGGGATAGGGCTTCTCCACCCAGCTTCTAGGGACACCAGGGCCTCAGGCCCAGAGAGGGAAAGGAATTTGCCCAGTCACACAGCAAGTTTGTGTCCAGGGAAGGGCCAGAACTTGAGTCTCCAGATCATTCCAGCATCTTGCTGGGTCGCCTCCTGTCTGTGAGGAGCCTGTTACCATCTGGAAACACCTGACTTCAAGTCTTCATGTCAGCCTCTGGCTGGGGTCTTTCTCTCCATCCCAGTCTCTTTCCCTCCCTCCATCCTGTGTTTCCCCTCGGGCCTGTCCTCCCAGATACTCTGCTCCCTCCCAGCTCCTTTATTCCACAGTGTCACACCAGCCTGAGGCACTTTATCTGACTCCATTTATCTGACTCCATTTATGCTCTTTATCTGACTCCATTTAGTGGTTCCCATTCTACTTTTCGAAAGTTTTTCTTTCTTGCTCATTAAACTCCACAGAAAAAGGGAAGTAAGGTGCCAAACCAGGAATGTCCAATGGGTATAGCAAATAATGATCTCCTCAGTAGGATGATTTGCAGGCCTTTTAGCCTTCAAGAGTCATTTTGGGGGGGACTCGGGGTCTCCAGGGGACAGTAGCTCTCAGCCCTGGGGTGGTCACCTGTCCCCGCTCAGTAATAATTTGGACCTGGAGGTGGCATTTCCTGGCTCCAGGGACCTGAGAACCTGTCTACACTTGTCACCTACTGTGTGTCTCTTTCAGAAGCCACATTCTCCCAGGGATCTCTTCTCCATCCCTGGTGACCCACTAGAGACCACCAGAGGGGACCCTGGTGTGAAAGCCACCACCCAACCCCCCAGTTACCTAGTCATGCAAGTGCCTGCAAGTTTCTTCTCAGTTCACATTTGTCACACCCTTGCTGTATGCCTGGGATAGTGGTAGGCACTCCCAAACCCTTATCTCATTCTGTATCTATTGCACAAATGAGATTCATTTACCCAGTGGAGGGAAATGATCTTATGTTCATTTTGCTGAGGAAACTCAGACTCAGAAAGCCTAGGTGACCTGCCTAGTGTCATTGTTTTCAGGTAGAAGAGCAGGATTTGGAATCAGATCTCTCAAAGTCAAATCTGGGGCTGTTATTCCCTCTAGACCACACAGTGCAAACCATGACAGATACTGTTTTACCTTTACTTAGTGCTTTTTAGGTTGCAGAATTCACTCCCTAATTTTCCCCATTGCAGCACATATCACACTGTGCTATAATCTGTAATTACCTGATATCTATCATCCATCCATCCATCCATCAATAGCATAAATGAGCTGTTATGGAGAAATGCCCTGAGTGAAGTGAGGGCACAGAGGAGGGAGATACTGACTGCCTGGAAAAGTCCAGGCAGGCTTCCTGGAGGAGGTGCCATTTGAGTTGCTCTGGAAAATGAGCAGGTCATTGACCACATGGAGGAGAGGAGGTGGTCACTCCTGACCTAGACACAGAAGTATCTTCTAGTTGGTGTAGCTGGCTCATGGCGAGGAGGCTGGAAGATAGGAGCAAAAGAGAAAGATGTTGCAGGCTGGGGCCAGATTGTGTTGAGCTTTGAAAGCCGGGAGAGAAGTCAGACTTGGCCTGGCCAGGGAGGTACCCCCCGGTGCAGGGCTTTAGAACACACTCCTGTCTAATCCCGTGATCAAAAGCTGTGGGCACTTGACATGTGGCCAGCGCAGCCAAAGAATTCAAGTTTTGTTTAATTTTAATTAAAATGTAAAACACTTGTTTTTGTGATTGGAAAATTTTTAAGCATGTTTGGGACAACGTGGGCTTATGAGTCAGTTTTCATTTGTACAGTTTATGACATCCAAACCCAGAACAAGGATTATTGCTGAAAATGTGGATCTGAGCTAAGATCCACCCTAAGTCTCAGGCACACCTGGGTTTTGAAGAGAAAGAAAGACACTCAGTTCATTGATCGTTCTTATGTTGGTGGCATGATACTGCTTTGGATGTATCAGTTGGAGATCATGCAAACTAATTTCACCTGTTTGCTTTTCCTTTCTGAAAATTGTGGTGAGAGGCTGATGAGGGAAGTGGCCCTTGAGGTGACTCCCGAAGCCTGCTCCCACCATCTGAGAATTTAATTGCTGGGACCCGGGCAGCCTCTGAAAGGCTTTTGCCCTGGTCTGACTGCCAGAGCTGGGGTCAAGCCAGAGCTGGTGTGAGCTCTGGGCACGGCTCCCACACCCTGGGGGCTGGCTGGGCAGTGCTGGGAAGTGAGTGCCCCTGGGAGGGGCCGGCACCCCTGCTGGAAGCTGCCTCTGGGGGTCAGCCCCCACCCACTGTGAAGCCACACAAAATGCCACCTGAAAGAAGCCACACTTGGTCACCAGTCTGTCCTGGTCCCAGGACCAGGGCCAGCAGCAAGTGGGGTTTCAGAGTCATAAGGAGGCACTTTCCTTTGTCACCCCCGCCCTGCCCCCAGTACCTGGGTCAGGAATGTGCGATTCAGGTTTTGCTCTTTTATGATCTTTATGCTAAAGATCTCTGGGCTTGCACTGCTGTGCTGCTTGTGCTGGAGGGCTGGGAGAAGACAGAGGGCCCTGTTCTGAGAAGCCGCCTGTGTGTGGAGCGTCCTCCCGTCAGCGCCCCGTGCTTTGCACTCTGTACACCTGACACCCCGGGGCACAGGCAGCCGGCCGCTAGGCCTACCTTCACTATGTCCTCATTAATGTTCTTGGGGTCTCGGTTCACCAGGTCGATCTCCTTGAAGTGGATGTCCTTGACAATCTGGGCCTCCAGGTCCGTGTGCTCTTCCATCATTGTGGAGCTGGGGATCGGGTGCAGGGCGAGCCGCGTGGCCAGCGAGGCTGAGAAGATGTGGGTAGGGAGACCAATGCAGTGTCCCTAGACTGTGCCCCTGCTGGCTAAATAGGCCCCACCCAGCATGCCGGCTGACAGCTGTCCCGCATAACTTCAGCCTGCCTCCCGCTAAAGCCGAGGTGGCAGGCCTCCAAGCTAAAATTAAGACTGGCACTCCACTGAAGGCCCAGAACTCCTTAAAGGGCGGGGTGGGGGGCGCCAGGCCCCACGAGAGAGGAGGCCTGGCATCCCTGTGTGCCTCCGGCGGCTCAGGCAGCTGGTGTGGGACCTCTGGGGCTGGGGGCGGTTCTGGCTCTGGCTGCTGGAGCTTGGACATACCTCCTCTATTGGGTCCCCATGACCCCATCTGTAAAATGGGGCCATGAGAACACCAGTTGGCTCTGTCTACCCTCGTGGAGACAGTGGTGGAAGGACTTCGGAACAAATGGTCACCAGCAGGGTGTCTCTGGAGGCGGGAATGCCTGGCTTGGAGCAGGGCTGAGATGCCCATTTCTCGGGTTTTACCCTGGATACTGAGTGGATGGACTTTGCAGAGGGGTGTGCCTGGGGTTGAGGCAGGGGAGGAGACATCTCTGGAGGGATCTGTGTGAGGACAGGCCTCGCGGATGGGCCGTGTAGTCCCCTTATAGCCTGGCTCCCAGCCCCAGGGACACCTTCCAGGGCTTTTGCTGACCCAGACATGGCACGCATGCCAGTTTCCCTGCGTCTCTGTCCAACTCGGACATCACTCGAAGGCCCACAATATAAAGGATAAAGACTCTGTGTCCCCAGAGTCAGCGTCTGTGTGCCCATCCCTTCATTCACCTACTCATTCATTCAGGGCTTACTAGCTCTTGGGGATAAACAGACAAGTCAGATTGTCCCTACCTTGAATAGCTCATACTTTGTGGGAACAGACTGATCAAAAAGGACATAATTATAATACATGTGACATGTGCTACAGGTCAGAGATATTTTAAAATGAAGGACTTGGCTTCAAAATCGATTGAAGTAAATACTTACTTTGAAGGCATTAGGGAAGGCTTCCTGGAGGAGGTGGTTTCTGAGTAAGATACCAAAGGACAAGCAAGTATTCACCACCTAGAACATTTCAGGTAGAAGGATCACAGGTCTCAGATATCAGAGGGTGAGAACTGGAATGCTGAGAAGTGTGCAGTGGCTAGACTTAGGAATGGGGGACAAAGGAGGGGAGATAGAAGACAGAGCTCATCTTGGACCTGGTTGGGAGAGATCCAGAATGTCTTGCTAAGGAATGTGGATAAGAATGGATTTTATCTAAAGAGTTGGGAAGTCTCTGAAGATTTCAAAGCAGCAGAGGGCTTTATCAAGTATATGCGTGTGTATTCACTATGGGAACTGTTGAGGCAGAAAGACTAATGAGAAAACTGGAAGTCATAGGCCTCTATAAGTAATTCAGCTTAACAAGTAATAGTAAGGCTATAAAATAATAGTGGTTTGTACAACGTGGGGACTTTTTCTCTCCTTCACATACTCAGACAGGAAGTTCAGCAGGATGATGGTCAGCCAGCACCCAGACCTCAGTCCTTTCTGTTCTGCTAGTCTCAAAACCACCTCCTAGGCACAACATGGCTACTGCTCCTCCAGCCATCATATCTGAGTCTAGATGAAAAAAGGAAAAGGCAAGGACTGGAAAAGGCATCTACTAGCTGAGCGAACTTCATTAGAATGCTTTCTGAGAAGTCCCATCCCAAAACTTCTGTTTATATCTTACTGGTTACCCTCTTGATACAGGAGGTTAAGAAATAAAGATTTTAATTTTTTTTTAGAGAGAATGAAAGGGAGAGGAGGAAGAAGCATTTTAAGGAAGACAGGATGGAAGAAAAGAAGAGGCACTTTTTAAAATTTGTTTTTATTTATTTTAGTTGTTTTCCAGTCCCAGTCATGAACTCAGGTCCTTGGGCTTACATGGTTCACTCCCCAGTTGCTAGCTTAGCAACTGAGTCACCAGGGCATGCCAGGAAAAAGATTTTTAGCCTTTCACAATGTCATCTCCTACTCTGTCACCTGGAGACATGGTTGGCACCTGGAAAGTTCTGTGGCTAAGTCTATTTTCATCCCTACCTGAGCTCCAAGCTCCCCAGGTTTGAAGAATTTGTATGTCCATTCTGCAAGGAGATTGGAACAAATACAGAATGTTGCTACTGTGTTCCCATGGGATGTGTCAAAGACAGGACTTCAACTTTTTCCACTCTGAATCAGAGGTGTCTGGTGGAAAGCAGGGGCAATGCTGACACAGTACAACCATCTTCTTCCTCTTCCTAGAGAAGTGATGCTCACAGAAAAGAATTCTGGTGATGGAAGCTTATCTTTGTCAGAGATGGCTGATCTCTCTTGCGAGGAGACTGATGTGAGGGGTTCTGCTCACGCCTTCAGTCTGGGCAGGTGCTTGGAGTCATTGCTCTGTGGCACAGAGCACAACAGAGCAGAGACTGTGACTTGGGGCCAGGCCTGAACAGGGGTGCTGCTTTCTGACTCCCCTGTCAGCAGTCCCGCCCTTGGGAGTCATCCACCACATGGTAAGGAAGCTGAACTCACCCTTGTGGGGAGACCACAGGCGAAGGAACTGAGGCCCCAGCGGGTAGCCAGCATCAGACATCAGATGTGAGTCAATGGGGCCCCTAGTCTTCAGGTCATCCCTAAACTCCATCAGAAGCCCCGACACTAGATGGAGGCCAGCTGTTCTCCCCAGGCCCATTCTGAGTCTCTAAACCACAGAGTTCATGAGTGTGACCCTTATTTTTTTTAAGTCGCTAAATCTGGGGCTTGCTTGCTCATGGCAATAGGGACTGAAGCACGAGTGATTGAAGTCGTAATGGAGCTGTGTGCGGCACCAGGCGAAGGCATGTGGCTGCCTGCAGGTGGCTCATTTGTCATGTGGAAGGGTCTTTGCCTCCAGCTGGCTGGCAGAGCTGAGATCAGGGTCATGGGGCCGCTAATACACATGCTGAGTTTCAAAGGAAGGAAATGCCAGGGTGGGGGGCGGCCGGAGGTGATCAGACAGCGCTCTCTGAAGGTGGTGAGACGGCACTTTAGTGGACCAGATGGAGGGCTGGATTCAGAGAGACAGAATGGAAAGGGCCAGAGGCCTGAGGCAGCAGAGCGCAAGCTGTTTCATGTCATCAGGACAATCCTATTTCCAGAGACACTGTAATGGAAAGAGCACTTAACCCAGGAACCTTTGTCCTGAGGGCTTTCTTGGCCTCATCACTAACCAGCTGTGTGACTTGGACCAGTGAATTGCCCACTCTGTTTCCACTGGTCCATTGTGAGTGATGACACCTGCTGTGTCCCTCACACACAGTGAGAAAACCTACTGGGGCACCAGAGGACCCTTGTACCTGTGGAAAAATGGTTAGAACACACTGAACACACTGAAAGATGGAACTTTTGAGTCCACCCTGGGGAGGTGCTTGTGACATGGGAACATAGCAAAGGCAGGAGAATGACGGGTCGAAGCCCATTTGTGCCTGGGGTTTTATGGAGGCCTCTGCGCTTCTGTTTTAAAGGCATTTTCTTCTCATGTGACTTGCTAAGGGAGAGAGAAAAATTTTTTACTAATGGGATTTGTGCAGAAGAAATAAACGAAAGAAGTAATGGGTTAGGGAAAGATGAGAATGGTCTAGCCACCCGGAGCTGGAGTGCAGTGATCCGAAGGCCTGACTCACTGTCAGGTTTAAAGATGTCATTCACCAGCAAGATTTATTGCTGACGCCCAAGTTTCTAAGAAAGCTAAGGCAGGATGAGAAAAGAAAACTTCCTTGCTTTTTTTTCTAGGGTCAGATCTAGGTGGAAGTCTTCTATTTTCTGTTCACTCCCTGGTTTGGGGGTTTGCATTTAGAAGACAATTCACAGTAGGCCAGAGCTGGAAGAGATCCAGTTTCTGCATTTTAAAGATGAAGAAACTGAGGGCCCAAAGTGTCTTGGTTGGTGGAGGGGAGAACTTGTGTTTGGAGATAGAAGTACTGGGAATGAGTAGCATGTGCCCGTCAGCAGGCCACATCCCTCTGAGCATCTCTTTATTCATCTATATAATAAGGATAACAACACCATCTCTTTCCAAATTTTGGTACCTGGTCTCTATCTACTAGAGAGTCTGGAGATTTTTGAAGTAGTTTCCAAAGAGAGCACTGTGATCTCTCAGGATGCATCAATAGAGATAAGCCATCGAGAATGGTGGAGGTGATTTACATTGGTCAGATTAACTTGGAGACTTGCTTTAAGAGGAAACTAGATCCTATCTAAAGGGGTGAAGATGGGACAGGAACTTGAAACATGTCTTATGAGAAACAGGACAATTTTGGGTTAGAGAAGAGAATATTCCTGGGGGAGGAACAGGACTTCATTCAGACCCCTGAAGGCTTGCGGGATGAGATTTAGTCTGGACGGTTCTGATGTGAGGCAGCGGCGGGCTGTGGTTTCATTCAGCCCAGAGCCTGGCTCGGCGGGTGCTCTGGATGATAGCTGATAGGACTGCTGTTATTAAAGTACCAGGACACACTGCCCCTCAGTTCTCCAGTATAAGGCTGTGTCAGAAAGAGGGGGAGCTTCCTGAGGTCCGAACGGTCTGGCCTGGAAGTGAAAGGGAGTCCAGGGCTGGGAGGGTGGAGGGACAGATGGTAAATATGCAAGTAGGACAGCAAAAACTTTACAGGACCTCACTAGAAAGCAAGAAGTTGTGGTCCCTGGTTGAAACATAGTTAAGATTTCAAGGTGGGGAGCAGAGTGTTAAAACCAGAATGTGGCGATGTCTCAGCCCAGCATCCTGTGGGCTGCACGCCCGTGAGATGGGCCCTGGTTTGAGGCTCAGCGAGCTGCCTGCCCCCAGTTTAGCTCTGGATAGCGTACAGACCTGAGATGGGGCTCTCCACCCCGCTCCCAGGAAAGACGAGCTCCACCTGGAGTTATTGGGGTCCTTGACTCTGACTCCCCTTTCCATCAGAGAATGGAAATCAGTAAATGACTCAAGTAGCTGTATTCCCTCCCAGGGGGGCTGTCTCAGAGGAGAGGCTCTGCCTTGCTGGGGTTCCACCTGCCTCCTTGATGGAAGAGAAGAGGTGCGGCCTTTCCGCCCTCCAAGCCAACAGCGGCAGCACTCTGCTCAGAAGCCGCCCTGGGGCAGGCTCCAGGACTGTGGGTGGGAGGGGGCCCAGAGAAGCAACTGTGGATGGGCGGGAACTCCGGGAATGAGCTGTGGGTGGGGTGGGCACTCTGGTGAAGAGGCTATGAATGGGAGGGGGCTCTCTTGCAGGGACTGTGGGTGGGGACTACACTTTGGCTCTCTTTCTGATCAGGAGCAGGCGCTGACCTCAGAGCAGCAGTGCTTCATGTTGAGCGTGGCTTCGTGAACTCAATGACCTGCCGTCTGGAAGGTGCAGGTGGGCCTTCTGTGTCTCTCTTTGGACTGCACAGTGACTGATCCTGTTCTGTGGATGTTCCAGAGATGGGATCCCAGAAGGTGCGCCCCAGTTTGCTCTAAGCATCCTTGCTGAGCCCGAGGGCTGAGTGGAGTGAAAGCCCTGCTCCGCCTGCTTGGTCTCCCATAGCCTCTGGGTCTCTGCTTCAGAAAGAGCTGCACCCGGGCCCTGGGGACCCAGAATCCCTGCTTCCTGAACAGCACCTGATTGAAAAACAGGGCCCTGCCCGCTCTGAGTGGAGGGTAGCTGTCCCGAGGCCGCCGATGAGCACCACACGTCTCAACAGACAAGACACAGGGTGTGTGAGGAGCTGTGCTGAGGGGAAGAGACCCCCGTGCAGAGGGCGGATCACACGGGTCTGCTGGGAAAGCAGAGCAGAAACAGCCCCAGCGTCAGGGCGCAGCATGATGCCTGCGGGGGGCTCAGGGGAAGGAAGGCTAGGAGGGGAGCCACAGGTTCCCCCCTGGGAGACTTTCTGCCCTGGGCCGGCTGAGGGCATGGCTGCCTCGAGGCTGTGGGAGGTGGCAGATGTTCCTGAGTGTTGGGCTTCCAGTGGAGAATGTGTGTTTATAACCCTGCTGCGCCGGGTCTGCTAGGTGGGAGCCGGTAGTGGTACCGTGTGTTATGGTGGAGCCTCAGCTCCCAGAGTTGAAGTCAAGTCCTGACCCCCAGACTCTTACTTGGGTCTTTGAAGATGATTAAATTAAAACGTGATCGTCTAATTTGTGTCCTTAAAAAGGGGCACATTTGGACACAGAGCGCGCCAGGTGAAGGTGGGAGCTATGTAGGCACGGAGACCCCTAGGGAGGGCACAACCCAGTGTCCCTTGGTCTTGGGACCGGGAGGCAGCGAATCCCCACGTTAAAGCCTTGCAGTGTGCGGCCCTTCTTTGGAGACGTTCCCGGAAACCGGGACGCTGGAAGGACCTGAACTTCAGTGTGTAATTCCCTCTGGCTGCTGGGACAAATGCCCACAGCTTGCTTTTGTTTATTTCTATTTTTAAAGGAAAGGTGCAGACAGGAATGAAGGCAAGTAGGCAAGCAGGCAGGAAGAGAGGGGAGGAAGAAATAGTCAATTTATTTGGTTGTTCATCTTGGTTGCTTCCCCCAGGTCTTGGGTCTTGAATCAAGGATTTCAGAATGTATGTGGACTGCACCCAGTGAACCAGACCGCTAGGCCACCAGGGCACACCCCATAGCTAGCTTTTCAGCAACGCAAAAATGTATTCTTAAGAGTTTTGGAAGTCAGAAATCCTAAACTCAGTCAGCAGGCCAACATTGTCTAGGGAAGAGTCCATTTCCCGGCCTTTTCCAGGCCCTGGAGGCTACCTGTATTCCTTGGCCTGTGGCCCCAGCTCTGTCCACAGCAGGTTCAGGCTCCTGCCTGCCCTCTGTCCTCCCAGTGGGCCCACAGGCCCCACACTGCAGCCTCCAGGGGCTATTTACTCCTGTCTGTTGACTTATGAGCATCCCGCTTCCATCTGAGTTCATGCCTCCAGCCCTGTGGCCTTCTGAGGCCCCACATGCCAGGGCCACCTTTCCAGACAATAAAGACACTGCCCACCCCTGCTGGGCAGAACCTACCAGTCAGAAAAATGCTTCTGGCCCCCAGACTCCCCTGCCTGTCCTCTATTTTTACATGCGATGTGGGGACAGTGGCACCTGGAGAAGCTCTGCACCTTTCCCCATCCTGACTGTGTGGCTCTTCCAGGTGACTCTTTCTGAGTTTCATTTTTCCATATTAAACTGGTAATCTAGTAAGTAAAATGTTTCTCAGTCCTGTGAGCTGCTCTTGCAAACTATTCAAACCTAAGGATATGAGCCTCTGACTTTGGTCTGAAGCCCAGGTGACAGTCTGGACTTGGGCCTGACAAAGGACCAGGCTGGGGATGGTGTGGTGGGGTTGAGCTCTGAACCTGTGGGACCTGAAGCTCTCTCCTGGTAGACAGTGTCTGAGTGGCGTTGGACACCCAGTGTCTGAGAATTGGGGGTGTGGAAAAAACTCACAAAGGAGGCAGGCTTAGCAATCGCCTCTGAGTTCTTTTTGCCCCGGGCTAATAAAGATGGCGGACCACAAGTAGGAACGGACAAGATATCTATTCTTTGTTTAAAGAGGGAAAAGGAAAGTCATCCTCTAAAGTTCCCACTCCCAACCCCCATGTGGGAAAGGGTATATGGTTTTGCAAAGAAAGAGGAGAGAAGGGGAGATGTTCTGTGGACTTCCAGAAAAAGGGGTGGTGCATAGGGCCAGAGGACCACGTCTACTTTCTGTCCTAATTTGGGTTGGGCTGGAGATTGCCCCTGTCTTGACCCTGTTTCCTCTTTGCCTCCATATTCTTGTTCCCAGCTCTAGTGGATCCCCCTGACTCCTAATTCTTCTTTTGCACATTCTGAGCCACCATCGTTTCCTAGTCTTGGTTATAAATTCCATTATCTTCCGCAAGACTGGCCAGTTATGCAGCTCTGGTAATTTAGCAGTTTCCTAAAAATAAGCTAAATTGAGACATGCTTTGCTTTAACCATTTTGAGGGAGTGACTGAGCACCAGGTGACAGAAGTAATTGGCATTTTGCCCTGGAGAGAGGTGCTGAGGAAAAAGTGACTTTAAAGGCAGAGCGAGGGGCTAAGAGGGATGGAGGGAAGAAAATTTGTAAACCAAGAGGAGGGTGGAAACAAAAGGAGAGGAAATATGGAAGGAATTCTGTCTTTCCAGGTAGGGCATGGTGGCGGATTTATCTAAAGTGATCGTGGTATCAAGACAGTCTTTCCTTTAATCAAGCGAGTTCAGCTTGGGAGTTGTTGAGCCTACAAGACTTGAAGGTTTCTGACATTATGTTCTGTTAACTGTACCAGCCCCTTCACAGAACAAAATTGACTTCTGAGAGAAGCTGATCCATGGGACATGAATCAGAACTGGGAATATTCTGCTAGGTTTAGCTTTCTGGAGAATAGTTCCTGGCATTCCGAGACGCTCCACAGGGATTTGCTGAGTGAATACATGGAGGCAGTGTGAATTCTTATGAATCAGGCACTGATTCAGGGCTGGGAAGAGAAGAAGAGAAAGATGCACAGCCAGACATTTCTGTGAATGGAGTGTGATAGAAAACTACTGCTTTGTTCTACATGCCCCTGTGAGCTGACCAGACCTAGGACTGCCGCCTCTGCTCCTGCTTCCCACAGAGAGAAGGCGAGGACAAGGACAAGTGACCTGCTCCAGTCGAGAGAAAGTCTGCTCTAGCAGGAGGGTGCAAGCTGCCAGCAACTGGGCTTTGTGTTTGTTTGCTGGTGATTCTCTAGAAAGTATTTGGGCAGCTACTGCTGTGCATACGAATGACCCCCTTCAGCGCTGAGCGAGGAAATACCAGCAGCTTTCAGCTACATTCCAGGGACTTTTGAATTGATGTTAAAAAACCAAACTCTCCTGCGTGCACTGGGAGGCTTTTTTCAGTGGGGAAGCAGCAAATAGAAAGGCGTCCGGAGTTGTACAAAGTGGAAGTTTTTATAGCCAGAGAGGGTGGCTAGGTTTTAGCATAAAAAAAGAAAGACTGTTTCAGGCGAAGCCACCTGTCGCAGAGCAGTGCGGGTCTCACCTTATAGACAACCGCTCTGTGACTGGCCTGGACACCCTGGATGAATTGTTTTTCTAATTCCCCCTTTGGAGAGGCTCAAAGGGCAGTTAGTTTAGGTATTGAGTCTTGGCATAAATGATTCCATTTAGTGCCTGTTGTTTCCTTTTTAATAATGTGTAATGTCACGCTGCACCGGTGTTAAACACGGAAAATCCTGAGGAGTATAGTTTTTGACAAGATCAGATATAAATGAGAGTGAAAAATTCTTATTCATCCTGGCTCTGCTAGATATTTGATGTGATTTGGACACGTTAATCTCACCAAGCCCGTTTCCACCTCCATAAAATGGAGTAAAAATCATGTCTCCGAGCTCCTCAGATTCAGTGCGTGATCTGATGCCTTTGATGTATTAGTCATTGCTGTTCATTAGTGGTGGAGATGTTTTCTCACGGGGAGGCTAACTTTGTCAGTTTTCTGCTTGTTGAAAGAGTGCACTGTAGAGAGTACATACCAGGCATGGTGCTAGGCACATTGTACCCACTGCCATTGATGTAACTGCGATGCCCACGTTTTCCTGTGGGCTGGGGGGTGGTTCTGGAGGAGAATGTATGGCCCGTAATTTGTGACTGAAGATGGCCGTTGGGTGGAGACGGGGATCCAGCCTGTGCAGAGATGCTCATGCAGATTTTGGGAAAGAATCTCAGATTTTGCAGGGGCGGGTTGGGGCAGAGTGTGAGATCAGCCATACTTGGCCTAATCCTGTGAGCAGCCTCTAGACTTTACCTGAGAGGCAAGTGCTCTAGGGGGTGTCGTGGAAGGTGCTGGAGCTGGGGACAGCAGCACAGAGGCTGGAGGCTGGGCTGCACGTGTCTTGAGCCCTGGGGAGGGAGGTCTGGGTGAGCCTGGCGGGGCCTGGGCACCGGAGGCAGCAGCAGCAAGGACCCGCCCCTGCTTTGAATGACCAGAAGAGCAGCCACATCTGCAAAGCCAAGGTGTTATTCAGTCATCACGGGTGTTTGAAAACAGGTGAACTTGCCTCTGGGGATGCCAGACAATGGGGATGGAGTGCAGGGGACCGGCTTGCAGGGGACCAGGCTGTTCCAGAGGAACATGGAACATGTTGAGTCCTTTCTCAGATCAAGAAAGAAAGGCTCCTCCCAAGAAACGAAAAGCAAACACGACAAAACTCTCCTAGCCATGGAAGTCAAAAGTGTGGTCACCATATGGGCAGGAGCCCCAGGGGTCAAGCTGATGGCGGTGAAGGGCATTAGGCTCTGTGAGGAGTTGATCGAGGTGTGAATCTGTTCTCCTGAAATGGACATCATGTGCAAGAATTTAAAACAAGGCTCCAAGAGGAAAGTTCCCTGCAAGGCCAGTGTGGAATAGAGCAGCAGAGTTTCACTTCATCAAGTTGCTGCTTTCTGCCTCTTGAACTGGCCTGAAGTCCATTCTGTAGGTCACACAAACTCGGATGAAAAAGGATCTAAGCATCATGGGGCCTCGACTGGGGCCGGAGGAAAAGCCCATCATTTGTTCTCATCTGAAATGCTGCTTCAGTAAGTGCCAGAGAGGGAGGGCCAGGAGC
This sequence comes from Solenodon paradoxus, assembly GCA_004363575.1. NCBI lineage: Eukaryota > Metazoa > Chordata > Mammalia > Eulipotyphla > Solenodontidae > Solenodon > Solenodon paradoxus. Next base: position 29,930 of record RJWH01003602.1, read on the forward strand.
TGAGACTCTTCACTGTCAGGGGTTTGCTTCTCCCTCCCACTATCTCTCCCTTGTTTAGGTGCAGGGACCCCAGTGTTTCCTGTGTAAGACAGTGATCTTCAATTGCAAATGACAGAAAGTCAAAGGTGCACTGACTTAAGGGAACAAAAGCCTTGATAGACTTTATTGCCCCAAGGACCTGCTGAGTCCAGGGATGGACTGGCTCTGGGCAACCTTGGGTAGGACTTTGTGTCAGGTTCTCCATCCATCTGGCCACGTGGCAGGAAGGACATTGACAGTTCTCCAACCCCAACCTCCTACCCTGCCTCTGTTTCCCAGGAAAATCCTGTTGGGCCTGGCCTGGGTCCCAGGTCCACCTCACCCAGGAAGAGACGGATTCCATCTTGCAATCAGGGGAATGGGCTCTCCACAGGAAATGGGGTTTTATTGTTACAAGAAGGGAAAGAGCAACTATAGGAAAAAATGCTTAGGCTCTTCCAAGCCAGGTTAGCTGAGAGGCTGAGCTGGGTGGTGGCCAGGGTGACTGCATCTCCAGGTGGTGGACAGGGCAGGGGAAGGCAGCACTGGTCCACAGGTGATCCATCCCATTTGGAAGAAGAAGCCCAGCTGTGATGGGGTTGGAGCCGAGTTTTCTGCCGGTGAGACAGGGCAGGGCCACAGGGCGTGTTGGGAAGGAACTTGAAGATGCCTAAAAATAAAAGGGGGACTTCGAGTGTATGTCGGGAGGCCTAGGGCACCCTGTAGACCCCAGAGGTGGGTGAAAGAGCTTGGCAGGCAGTCCCCAAACACACGACAGAAATGATTCTTCCTGAAGCTAAGCAGCAAAGAGGAACACAGCTGCGCAACGTGGAGCAACAGGCTGGAATTTTTAGAGCAATTCATCTGAAACCTGGCATGGCAGCACCCAGGAATGGCTGTGTTCATCACAGATGTGGTCCCATTTAATCCTTTCGTTGCCGCAGGAGGCCCAGCCCAGAATCGGGTTCATTTCTTGGATGAGGAAACTGAGGTTCAGAGACAGTGTCTTATCTAAAGTTTCTGGCTGACTAGTGTTGGAGCTGGGCTCTTGGCTTTTGCAAAATTGTCTTCTATAGAAACTGAGAAATTGCATAAATAGTGCTGGCATGGGGAGGGCTGGGAGCAGCAGAGGGGTTCTGGCCCTTCACCCCCACCCCAAGTCTCACCCTCCTTGCCTCTCAGGCACCAACAGTGGGCTCTTTGCGATGCATTAAACACTGAGCTTTCTTTTTTAAAAAACAAGGAAATAATTAATTCATCAAAACAAGAAAAAAAATGTCAGATGTCAAATTATTTTAAATATTTTACTTTTTCTTAAGATAAACTTGATTTAATTTCCTATTATCAATGATGCTAGAGCTTGCTTTTCAGAGAAGAAATGAGGCATTTTTGCAATGAGCCAGTGTGTAATCTAAATTGTGTTAGAAAAGTACTCTTATTTCATATTACCTGACTTAAATTTTAGGTCATAAGAGAAATATTTTTAAAATCTTGAAAACTTTCTTTAGGAAGCACGCATGGTTTGCAAACCACCTTTACTCACAAACATTAAAGTCATGGTTAGGAGAGCAGACTTCAGAGCTAAGCATAACTAGGTTGCTTATTGCTATTTATTACCCTGACTCAGCCTCTTTGAGCTCCCGTTTTATTTTACTTTGCTTCTTCAATTTATTTTATTTTTAATTTTTCCACTTTTATTGAGTTATAATGACATTGAACTTTCCTTTAAGAGCACGAAGAAAGAGTTCTAAGTGCTGAAAGCTTGAAGACCTAGGCAGTAAAGCACACTGTCCCTGGTGGGTGTCCCTGCAGATGCATGAGGACCCTGGTGGCAAGTCTCAGAGGCACAGGGAATTGATACAGCCTTGGCAGGTGCCCAGCCCATATCCACTCGCTTACCCAGGCCTGACTCCCAGATACTGGCCCCTGTGTTTCCTTGCCCGAAGGCTGTCCCTAGACCTGGGGATTTACTTTGGGGACCTGCCAGGAGCAGTAGACTGACGAGAGGGCATGCATAATAACCTGCTCCCCCACCCTGGAAGAAGGGGAGACTGGGAGGAATGTATTTCACACTGCCAGGTCCCTAGCAGAATTGCATCCAGTCACATTACCTCCAGTGACCACTGACTTGCTAGTGTGCTCTTTATTGGCACCTGTCTTTTGGATATTGCAAATGAAGACCCCCTCTTTTCCCAGGACCTGGCCTCTGATTCATCTTGAAATGCCTGGTTGACACTTTTGTCCCTTCTTTGTGACAGTAGGTGTTCTGGAAACTTCCCTCACTGGGATCCAATTATTTCTTCCTTGGAAACCCTGCCACCAGGCTACCCCAGCTGCCCAGCTGCCCAGCACAAAGGCCATCGGCTCTTCATTTAGACCAGTGGTTCTCGGTCAGTAATAATTTTGTTTCCCAGGGGACATTTGTCATGTGTGGAGACACTTTTGGTTGTCATGGGGGCATCTGGTAGACAGAGGCAAAGACACTGCCTGACATCCTGGGAGACACAGGCAGTCCCCACAGCAGGGACACCAGCAGGGGTGTCCAGTCCTGAAGTCAGCGGCGCCAATGCTGGGAATCCCCGTTTCACACATGGCTTGTCCCCTGGAGTGATTCTTTGGCAGGAGAGCATCCCATCGCCTAGAACAGATGCACAGCAAGGCCACTGGGAACTAGAGAACCAATTTCTGTTGACAACATGCCAGTGTCTTGAAGGTGTTCGTGAATCAGCTGGCAGGGACCTCAGAGAACAGCTCAGAATCTGCACAGGCAGCAGTGGCAAACTCAAGAAATGACAAGGTCTGAAAAGGAAGCAGCGTGTTCTTGTCTGGAATGGAAAGGGAAGTACCATGGGGCATCCACAGCCCTGACTGTGACCGGATGCCACCTCCCCCGTGCCCTGGCTGGCATGTATATGGACCTGGGGCAGTGAGGGGAAAGCTAGACCCTGGCAGTGTGCATGGAAGGCACGACGCAGGCGGAGCTGGGGGTGGGTGCGGGGCTCCAGGGTGCCCAGATGCGTCTTGGGTGTTGGAATTTCAGGCTTCCTGCCAGCCGTCCTGGCAGGGTACTCGCCTGGTCTGTGTCCACACCGCCCTGTGCCCAGTGCCTGCCCACCACACAGAGGTCATTTTGTTTCCATCACATTCGTATGTGTGTGATGGCATCACGCCAGTGATAGATGCCACAGGAGGCTGCCCTTGTCATCTCCCCCGATCCAGGTGTCGCTGGCTCTGCCACAAACCCTTCATGGTGACAATCTCAGACCAGATGTCACAGCCTTGGTGTCTGAGCCCTTCCGCTAATTTCCAGGTGACTGGACTCCAGATGGCCAGCCTGTCCATCTAGCTGTTGTTGGCTGTGTGTCACCTGTGTTTCCCACCCTATTTCACATGGCACACAGTCACCCCTCAAGCCCCAGCCCCAACCACAGACACGGGGCACCCAACTGCTTTAACGCACGTGGCGGGAGCCAGCGAGGTGGCAGCGTCCAGCTGCCCACCTCTGTTCATTTCGCCTCCTGTCGGGAGCAAACACGTGGTGTCTCCCCACTCTTCACAGACTTTCTCCCCTTCCGCCCCAAACACATCTTTAAGCCCCAGCACCAGCCGAGACTCCCAGATCTTGGTTCTCACGGTTGTTGCGAAGTTAGCGGCCCGAACATTACTGGAAGCTTGTCAGACCCACTGCCCTTGGGCCCTGCTCCGCCCCCCTGAACCAGGTGGGGCCCAGGACCCTGGTTTCTCCCCCCAGGAGGTCCAACGCACGCTCACGTTTGGGAGCCTTTGGTCTGGACAGCCCGTGTTCCACCCTCCGGAGTTTTCCCGGGAAGCAAAATGTCCCTGTCCGGACAGGTTTCTAGGGAGCTGCTCTCGGCTTCTGCCAGCAGCCTTT
>RJWH01003602.1:33939-144347 GCA_004363575.1 Solenodon paradoxus
ACACACACACACACACACACACACACACACACACACACACACACACACACACACACTCTCTGTCCCAGTTCCCTGAGGAGAAAGTGAAGCCCAGACGCGCCCACGCTCATCACTCTGCCAAGTTACAGCACTTTTCATTATTCTGAGTTCTTCGTATCGAACCCCTGAAAATAAACAGTTCCCATAACTGTAGCTCTGTTCATTTTTCTTCTTTTCCTCCTTGGAGAGCATTTGGAAACTGGCAGGCATTCCCAACATCCCAAACTCTCAGCAAACACATGGCAGCTCAGTTTCCTCCGAGATGTGGGGAGATCGTCTCCTCTTCCACCGAATCGCCACACGCCGTGCGTGTGGTTTGCATTCAGAGCCTCAGGTGGCGGCGCCACAAGGGACTGGAAGACATAGCTGTACACACTGGAGCATCTCTGCCTCCTCCAGTGAGGCGCTTTGCTAGCTGTAGACCCCTTCCGCCCATGTGCCAGTCCCCAGAAAGCTTTTCTAAGTCTGTGGGGAAAGCCCACGGTGCGTGACCAGCCTGTTCTGTTCTTGTGGGTTCTCAGCCATCAGACTTGCAGTGACAGGACCCCAGGGGTTGGGGAATGGGAGGTGGGATTGGTGCGAATTGGGAAGAGTTCAGTCTTCATGAAGATACCGCTGGGGATTTCAATCCTCATTCAGACTTGTGTGCTTCCAGCCGACTGCTAACATCAGATGCGGTTACCTTGTTTATAAGATGGGGATAATGACGTCTGTTCCACGGGGTCCCTGGGAAGATGTGTCTGGCACAGAGGTTGGAGCACACGCTGTGGCTGATGCTGTGTCATTACAGTATATGACAGGCTACCTTGTCTGAGCAAGAGGGAGGAGGTGCAGGCCCTTCTGCCTGTAAGGGGCATTGGAAATTTTTTTGGAAATGTCTGTAAGACTTTGGGAACCTAACTATTGAATGGGTGGCCTGGTCAAGTAGGGTCAGAGGTCCAGTCAGGATGAGAGGATGAAATAATGGCGCTCTGTTTCTTGTGGCACTTTAACTGCCTTTGAATAGGGTTTCTAAGGAGGAACTCCAGAAGTGTTTTAAGTAATGTCAGCTTAGTGATGGAGACAACACAGTGTGGGCTGGATACCTTCCAGTAGACATTTGCATATTTGTCATTTCTTTATGTTCACTCCACCTCTAAAAATAAAAAAATTCCATAATTGTGACAATTACCTCTATATGTTACATAATCTTCAGAATTGTCATTTTAAATGGCTCCAAAATATTCCATTAGGTGGACACGTTAGAATTTACCGACCTATCTCCATACCGTAGGCGTTTAAGTTGATCTTCATGCTCTGTTGTGTCATCCTGCTGTGCCGGCATCTTTGGCTCGAGGATCCCTTCAGAAACACTTTCATGGAGGAGGGTTTTGGAGCCATGGACATTGGTACTTTTCTGGCTGAAGACACATTTCCAAATGACTTACGCGAACACTGCCACCAGGAGTATCTGAACTTGTCAGCTTTTCTGCAAACGCTCCGTCCCTGTGCAGAACCAGCACTTGTTACTTTTACTAATGTGTTGGTCTCCTGGGCCACAGTATGTTTCTACCCACACCGGTCTGTTAATTGGTGACACTAAACCATTTTTTGTTTTTCTGTCATTTTATTATTTCTGTTCTCTCCTGGGGAAATTGTCTCCTTGTGTCTTTTTGCATTTTAATGATTTTGATCAACTCTTTGTGGAGATGTCTTTGTGACAATTTGTGTATTTGCTTACGTGGGGTTAATAGTTCCCCCCGGCTCACCCTGGTTTTGAAACCGAGGATGTAATCACATAACTTTGTGCTTAATAAATTCACCATGTCACCAGAGGCTGAGCCCTTGGAATACTGGGAGTTTAATTTGCAGTGAAATGGTTTGGCTTAAGATGCAGCCTGCAGTTGAGGAAGGGATGGTTTCTGAGCGACTCATGTAGCCTGTCTGATGCCAATTGTAGCCTTCGCCCTCCCTTCTTCTGTCTTCCCCTTTTCCTCTCTATTCTCCTCACTGAATCCAAGCAGGCAGCCCCGAGGCAGACAGCCATCAGTCACTGAAAAGAAATGACCCTCAGGATCCTGTGTCCCTCACAACCTTAGCAACTCTTCCACTGGTCCCCAAGTTCTCCTTGTGGGTCCCCAGTCCCCAGAATGGCTAGTCTGACCCACCAAGCCACTGAGTCAGCACACAACACCTGTATCAAGGGGGCTTTAAAACTAACCCACCCCGATTTGTGCCTTGTAGTTTGTTGCTTTCCTTTCTCTCAGTTCCTGGTCACCTGGCCCCAATTCTTTGAGTCCAGGGGAGCCTAGCTACCTGTGTGCAGCTTGGGGAGCTCACTGACTTCTGTGGGCCTTGGCTGCCTCTCCTCACAGTTTCCATGGTGACTGAAGTCACCAAATCTTCCAGCTGGAAGGGTCCTCTGCACCATCCCACCGACATCTCTCAGCAGCCCTTAAAGATGGTTCTAGTCATTGTCTCCATTTTGCAATGGCAGCGACAGTTTCAGAGAAGAAAGAAAAGCAAGTGGAATGAGAGTGCGAGTGCACACAGGCCCAAGGCAGTCTCCACCTCAGCTGTGACGTGAGCGCAGAGGGCCGGTTACCGGAGCAGAGCCTCAGGCACCGCCATTCATCATTGGTCACAGCACCGCACATCTCCCAGCTCTTTAGTTCGCCTGGGGTCAAGGATGTCAGGGGACTTGTGGGCTCAGCCTGCAGCATCTGGGGAACCCAGCAAGTGTTCTGTGCCTCCAGGATGTGTCCTGTCTCACTCCCATCTCTTAGGCCAGCCCTTTGCCAGTCCTCAGGGTCCCATCTATTCCTGCCGCCAGCAGGTTTTCCCCACAGAGACGGCCTCCTGGGTCCTAGCTCTAGGTTCATCCCAGCCCCAAGGCCCCAGAGGTGGGCTCCTTCTGTCCCTGGGGATTCCCCAGCGGGTCTGCTTGGCCTGGCTGTGTCAGCTGGTTGGGTCTGGGCGACGGGGCTCTGTGGCTGGCCACTGTAGAGTCGCCCGCTTACCACTCGGCTTGGATCGGGTGTGGGGAGCACCCCTGACTTCCTTAGGAGAGCGAGAGGACTAGGCACGCTTGCTGGGGAGACAGCAGTAGGGTCGCACCGCAGTCCCTCGTCCCTGTGCCCTAGCTCCTTGTCGTGGCAACTGTCGATTCTAGGAAGAAACTGGGGTGGTGGCCTCTCTGTAGCCACGCCTGCAGGCATTCTCCATGGCACGAACCCCTGTTTCTAGCCACCTCCCTTCCATTCCTCTTCCCCTTCCTTCCTTCGTTTCCACATTTGTGCACAGCTCCACAGATAGCATGTTGTTCTCACTTCTTCGTGCCCTTCTGTGACCCCTCTTCTCCCCAAATCATCAAGGCATTTTCCAAACAAACTTAGGTCCACATTAAGAGAACAGACTTTCTCCCCACTTCAGAGGGTTTTCAGTGAAAACACCACTTCCCCGGGTCCCACCTCTCTCTCTAGGCCTCTGTTTCTCTTTACAGCCACCTTCCACTCAGTCTTTCAACCAAGGAGGCTCTGTGTATAGATATCGTTTTTGTCCGTCTCTCCCAGGATAGCAATCTCTTCTTCTCTTAGGTCGTCAGTGGTCTCATCCATCAGTACTCAGGTGACTTTTGGTAGCAGAGATGGGTGGTGGTCATGGGTGACCCCCCCAACAAGAGTAAAGCCAAAATAACCCCAATAGAGCACATTGAATTGAATAGAAGCTAAGTTAAAATCATACCCAATATTTATAAAGATTATAACTCATGGTGGCTCAGATGGGTGAGAGGCTGCTGTGTAAACCACATACAGTCCTACGACCCGGGTTCAAGACCCAGGGTCACACTGGACAATGGTGAAGAACACTTGGTGACATGGTGGAGGGCAGGGTGTGTTGACATATCTGAGGAATGGGGAACGTATACATGAGTTTATTTTAATGTGTAGAATAAATTACAATAACAAAATGAAAAAAAAATGTTTAAAGACCCAGGATCAGAGTGAATAAAAACCAAAAATGAATAAGTTCCTCCCTCCACCCCTTCTCTCTCCTTTCTTCCCTCCCACCCTCCCTCCCTTCCAAAGAAATGTAAAGGTAATGTATCTTAAAAACCTTGCTTGGCCAAAATACTAACTCCAGGCTTCCTTTTTGGTGGAGTAGTTTGTGTCTATTTTCTAGTTTTCCTTTTGCTCTATTTTGGACCAAAGGCTCTCGCACCCCCAGGTGTCCCTGAACCCACGTTCTGTACCTGCAGGCTGGCAGGGGAGTGGGCACTTCTCCTGCTCCTATGAGCCCGCAGCACCATCTGTGCCCGTTGCCACGGGGTCTCCCTCAGGGCTGTTCATTTCTAAAGCTGTCATGTGCTAACAAATTTCATCATTTGGTTGACCCAGTCAGGTAGGCCCAGGACTAGACTTTTCACTCGACAGGTTAGTAGGACGTTTGGAAAGTTAAGAGATTCCTCCAAAGGAGGCTGAATGAACGGCCCAGGACTGGATGCAGAGCTGAGGTCCTGCCTGGTCCTGTTTGGTTGCTGGTCAGAAGGGTACTCTGGCCCCTCCATACTCCTCCCTCGGGGGCTGCGCCAGCCCCTTTGCACCTCTGATGTAAAAGATCAGGGTGCTGAGGTCAGTGGTTGGGGACTTGCTCCTTGTTATGTGTTTTCAGGGAGGTCATTTCACCCCCCACAGCCAGATGTGGAGCAGTCCACATCTGGCTCGTTCTTGAGACAAATCGAACTGCACTCTGGGTCTTTTCCTTATGCCCTGTAACCCTCTGGATGATGTCCTTATTATACCTGGACCCCATATGGCTGGGGCTTTAGTCTTTGGGCTGCTTTTAATAGCTTTTTCTATTTCTTTCCTATCAACTGCCACTTCGTGTTACTATTAGCTGCCTCTCTAAATTCAGCTGTCTCTGAATCCATTATATTTGATGAGCTGTGCTCTGGAATATCAGATAACTAACCTTGTTAAAATTCTGTTTCAAATATGAGTCATGGCAATGAGTGAAGGCTTCAGTGCATGTACTTGGTGATGACATTCGCTTTGATTTTGCCAAAAGTCTGCTTTTGAGTTTTTCCTATATTCTGAGCCTCGTTCTAAAAGGCAAAATTCCCCAATTAAGTAACAGTTTACCAGTGGGGACGTGTAAAAGAGTGACTCCAAGCATAGAAGGAATGGCAGATGAGCTGGGTCCTTGCAAGGTGGCTCTGTGTCTGGGGACAGCATGGGGGTGGCTGGGGGCCCTGGAACCCAGGTTCCCATTCATGCAGCTCCAAGCTCAGGTGAAGCCTCTATTCATGTGTGCAGACAGGTAAACACCTTGATTCCATGGAGAACCACTTCAGACCCTGAGTTCAGAGTCCTGAGTCTTGGGGGTGGCTTTTTAGGAAGCAGTTGGCACTATAGCCAAAGTCATAGGTCAAAGATTACCTTGAAAGGAGACCAACATGATAACTCCCCAAAATGGAGACTTTAACAGTCTCCAGTCTTTTCTAAATAGCCAAAGCAATCACGAGGGAAAAAGGCACACAAGTGAGGTATCATACACACTCCTGGATTTTGAACTGTATTACAAAGTGATGGTAATCAAAACAGCACGGTCCTGGAATGAAAACAGACTTATAGATAAGAATTGAATCGCCAGAAATAAATTCACATGTTTACAGTCAGTTAATTTATGATAAAGGAGCCAAGAGCATACAGTGGAGAAAGGAAAGCCTTTTCAACAAATGGGAAAACAGGACAAAAATGAAACTAGGCCAAAAATGAAACTAGGCCGCTCTTTCATACCATACACAAAAACTAATTCAAAATGGATTAGAGTGTTGAATGAAGACTGGAAACTATAAAATACATAGAAGAAAACATAGGCAAGTCATTCCATGACATCAGCCTTAGTGAGGTCTTTGGGTACTCGATTCCAGTGGCAAGGGAAACAAAAGCAAAAAATAAACAAATGGGATTGCATCAAACTATACTGCTTCTTCATGGAGAAAGAAATCATCACCAAAATGAAAAGAGAACATACTAACTGGGAAAAGATATTTGCATAGATACCTCTGACTAGGGATTAATGTCCAAGAGATAACGCAACAACAGAAAAAACAAACAATCCAACAAAAAATGGGCAGCACTGAGTAGAAACTTCTGCAGAGAAGACACACAGATGACCAATAGGCATATGAAAAGAATGCTCATCATCACTCATCTTTAGGGAAAGGAACAACAAAACCATAGTGAAACATCACCTCACTCCCGTGAGAATGGTTGATACTGAAAAAACAAGAAAAATAAGCGTTGGTGAGGGTGAGTAGATAAACTCAATGGAATATTACTCCGCTATCAGAAAAAACAAGAAAATCTTTTCATTTATGACAGCTATGGAACCAAAGGGGATTATGCTAAGTGAGATAAGTCAGAAGGAGAAAGACTAATGCCTAGTGATCTCATTCATATGTGGGAATCAAGAAACAAATCAGACAGACAAAACAAAGCAAAACCTTTGGACATTGACAAGACAACTGAGGTTATTAGAGGGGAAGGAGTGGGGGATGGGAGCAAAGGTAGCGGGGTCCAATGGACATGGGGGCACTATTCAAAATTTGGTGGTAGGCAGGTGTCTTATCATACCAATGGAGAGTGCCCAGTCCTGCACATCAAACTTGCACAGTGTTATAAACCAACGTTACCTCAATACAAAAATGAAAAAGAAAAACATAAAAGGGAGTTATTTCAATCCGCTGAGACTTAACATACATAAGAAAATTCCCAGTCTAATAATCCAGAAAAGATCATAATATTTTTAATGGCAAAAAATCAGAAGTAGATTAAGATATAAATATGTTTACAAGGAATGATTTATCTCAGTTACAGTATTTAAAGAGGTTCTAATGTAGGAGCTGCTGATGATTCCAGATCAAATGAAAAACTTGTTAATATAGGATGCCCACAAGTAAAAAAATGTTGCAGAGATAAAGGACATGAAAGGTAGACTCTGTGACTGTTACGACCACAGAAACCAGTGGGTAATAGAAACTAGTGACCCAGACCAGATGTTAGTAATAGGGAGTGGTGGGGACCGAGGCAGACTGGGAAGAACAATTAATCTGGAAAGGAGGCTCTGAGCTGATTGTTACCATGTATTGCTAGCCCATCAAATTTTGAAATAGAAGCTGGAAGTCATGGTCTTCATGTGAAATCTTCCAATGTTTGAATCTTGGCTATGAATTTATACTTAAAATTGAGATAGAACTGATATAAACATTATATTCATTTCAGATGTTTTAAAGAAATTTGATATATATATATATTATACAATGATCACTACAGTAAGTCTACTTATCATCACCACACAGTTACAATTTTTTTTCTCAAGATGTGAACTTTTAAGATCTACTTTCTTAGCAGTTTTCAAACATATACTCTAGTATCTAACCGTAGTCACCATGCTGTATATGACTTCCCAGAACTTATTTACTTAGTACCTGGGAGTTTGTACCTTTTGACCCCTGCATCTATTTCACCCACCCCCACCTCCGACTACCACCAATGTGTTCTTTCCAAGTTCAGTTTTTTTTTTTTTTTTAAGATTCCACATATTAGGGAGATGATACATATTTGTCTTTCTGTCTTGTCTTATTTCACTGGTGAAAGTATGATTCCTTCAAGGTCCACCCTTGTCACAAATGGCAGGATTTTCTTTTTATGACTGAATAGCATCTTGAGTGTGTGTGTGTGCATCACATTTTCATCATCCCTTCATCTATCAGTAGACATTTAATTTACACTTTATAAAATATGGTGTCTACCAAATAAAAATCGACCACTTGTCAACTAACCCAGATGCTGATACTAACTTCTCTGGGGAGTGTGCTTGACTAAAAAATTTAATCTTTCTTTATCATGGCTTTGGTGATTTTTCAGTTGTATAAATCATTCTGCCGGATACCTGTAATTAAAGAAACAACGAAAGAGTCTAACCTCAGGGGACTGGAGCATGTTTGTGAGTGTGAGTGTTGAAGGAAAGGTATCTAAGAATTCAGAGTAACTTTCAGAACCTTCCTCAGCTTATTCCCTCGCGTGAGAAAGCAGGAGAGCATTCTCTGCTTAGCTAACAAGAATGAGAATCCAAGGAGGTGTCAAATTAAGGAGACCTTGCATATCAGGTGCTGTTGGGGGTGGAGATGAAGTAGGTGCCCCCAAAACGTGTCAGATGACCTAGGGAGCAAGGGAGGGGAGCGTTGGTGAATCTCTGGAAAGTGTGGGGAAGCACTTGGCTGTAGGAGTCAAATGCAGGTACTCAGATAAGCCTGCTCACTGCAGTAGGTGAATGATCATCAGCAGGGTCACATCGATGGTGCAAATGCTCTAGTAAGCACTTTGTATTCGTCATGCCTCTCTGATCCCAACCCCTCATAAAAACCCGAATCAGTATAGTCCTTATTTCAAAAGGTTCTTGTGAGGATTAATTAAGATCATCCAAGCATCATGCACAAGAGATTTCAATAAGCAGCTATTTCCTTTTAGCTCTGGGCCAGGTTTAGTCATGGGAGAACCTGTTTAATTTCACTGGTTCCTGCTAATTCATGGGGGCTGGATGGATGGTGAGTGTGCGTGCAGGAGATGACTTATTCAAAATACTTGCATTTCTCCTTTCTTGGTCTCCTAAAGACAGGCAGCTCACTCCACTCACTGGGATGGCTTCTAAAGGGAAGTATATCCTACCTGCATTCTGTTGTTGGAAAACTGTTCCAGTTGTACGCCGAGGACAGTCCAGCCTCACCTGCCACTTTCTACAGCTACTGCTGGGTACCTGCGGAAACTTTGAGAGGCTTTTTGTTTTTTCAATGTGTACAGCATCAACTTGCTTTTCTAACAAAATTTGTTTGGTAGTATTTCATATAAATGATCTTGTCAGATCACCACACTGTCTCTAAATTCTAAATATACACATATGTTTTTCTGATGAATGGTTTTTGTAATTTATCATTTTAAGAGAAAGAGCTCTTTACCTCTCTTAGCTCTTTAACCTCACAGTAACCATGTTGGGTGAATAATATTATTACCTTTCTCCATAGGAGGAAAAGGGGCTCAGAGAAGGGCAATGACTTCCCCAGGGCCACATAGCGAGTCAGTGGCAGACAGATTCAGTGCCAGGGCTGACTGGTGCCAAAGACTTTTGTGTGTGTTTGCTGAACAAGTGTCCTAAGCCAGTGATCTTGATGACATCTGCCTCTGATGCCTCCCATGAGTCAGAAATCTCCACTACCATTGCCAGAAAGAAAGCAGAGTCTCTAGACACCATTAAACACTGAAATCCACTGTCTGTATGTGGACAGGCAGACAAGGTGGGGCCCAAGGCCTGCTCTATTGCTGGGACTGCTCTGCCACCCACAGGCCATCTGACACCATTTGTCACACTGAAGTGCAACCAAGCCCTCTCCCTATTGTTAGGTCTCTTCTTTCTCTTGGAGTGCTGTTTGCTAACCACGCCAGCAAGCACCCCGTTCCCCTACATTTCTAAAGACTTCTGTCAGGTATGGATCCATGTCTATTGCAAAGAATGGGGTATTATTTCTTCAGAATGGGTTGTATCGAAGATACTGAGCCATGCCACCGCATGGCCCACTTGACTTGAAAAATAGTTGAGTCAAACATAGGGTGACAGAAATAAAGAAATAGCTCTATTTACAGCTCCCCTGTCTTCTTGAAGGTTCCTTTGCTATCTGCTTTGAACTCAGGCGGTAGAGCTCATGCTGCTGAGCTGGCTGGGCCATTTGCAGGAGCCGGGAAGGTGAGCTTGGCTTTCACTGGGAAGGACATGGAGTAGTTAGAGAAAAGTGGGATAAAGTGTAGATTTAGAGGCTTAGGGAAGTGTGGGGTTTGAGGTAAAGAAATAGAGCAAGAAATCACTGCGGGTTAGGAATTTGAGCTAAGGAACACAGTGGAAAGAGAGGAAATGTTTTTGAGCAGAGACTATAAGAACGCCAGAAAAAATGTGGGCGAAGAGATATTCCCACACCATTTAATGGGCACCCTACAGTAGAATCCCCCCATGGGGTCTTTCAAGGACATCTCTACGAACGTTAAATCAGAAATGTGTATCTTTCTTTTCACCACCACTCGTTTCAAAACAATCAAATAGAAAGGGGGGAAATTCAAGAAATATGTATGAGTCTGTATATGTTTTCATGAGCAAAAGGAACCATTAAGTCAATACCACATGGGTCAATTCTAAGGATGGACTGGGTGGGTGGGGGAGAGTGGGGTATTTCTTTGTTTTTAATAATTTTATTATTTTTTCTTTTGTTTACAAAGCTATACTCCTTTTAAGATATTGACCTCCCTTCTCAGTCTGTGGGTGTTACACACCACACCCTCCTCCAGAGTTAGTGTCCTTCACCACCGCCTTGTCCCCTCCCTCCTTCCCTGCCCCCTCCCATCTTTCTGGTAGCCATCATTTTGTGCCCTATGTGTTTTGCTGGGGTTTATCCATTTATTTGTTTTGTTTCATTATATTCCATATATGAATGAAACAATCCTGTGTTTCTCATTTTCTTTCTGACTTATTTCACTTAACACAGTCCCTTCTAGTTCCATCCAGATTGTTGCAAAGGGCACAATTTCAGGGTTTTTTTCAGTTGCTGCATAGAATTCTACTGAGTATATAGAACACAGCTTCTTTTTCTAGTCATCTGTTGTTGGGCATTTGGGTTGTTTCCATGTCTTGGCTATTGTGAACTATGCGGTTATGAATATTGGGATATAGATAATTTTCCGGATTAGCGATTTTGTTATTCTTTAGGTGTATGCCTAGGACTGGGATTACTGGATCACATGTTAGCTCCATCTTTATTTATTTGAGGAGTCTCAATATTGTTTTCTAGAGAGGTTGTGCTAATTTAAATTCCTACCAACAGTATAGGAGGGTTCCTTTTTGTCATTTCTAGTCTTTTTTTTTTTTAATATTGGCCATTCTCACTGGTGTGAGATGGTATCTCATTGTGTTTTTTATTTACATTTCTCTGATCATGAGTGATGTAGAACATTTTTTTCAATTGTCTATAGGTCCTCTGTATATTCTTTAGATAGGTGTCTGTTTAGTTCTTTTGCCATTTTGTGAGTGGATCATTTGCTTTTATTTTGTTGAGATGTATGAACTCTTTTGGAGATTAATTTCTTCACTGATATATGTTATGTGAATATCTTCTTCAGTTTTGTGGGTTGTCATTTTTAGTGGTGGTTTCATTTGCTGTGCAGAAAGTTTTTAGTTTGATGTAGTCTCAATTATTCAGTTTTACTTTGGTTACTTTTGCTGTAACTATTCTATTCCCAAAGATCTCTTTGAGGTCAAGGTCATGGAACGTTTCCTCCACATTTTCTTCAAAGTATTTTATGGTTTTGGATCCTATGTCCAGGTCTTTCATCTATTTTGAGTTAATTTTTGTGTATGGTGCTAATGTGTAATCTAGTTTCTTTCTTTCTTTTTTTTTTTTTTTTGCAAATGTCCATCCAATGCCATTTGTTGTATACACTTCCCTTCTTCCATTGTATACTCAGCTTCTTTGCTGAAGATTCACTGTTTATATAGGTGTGGCTTTATTTCTGGGCTCTCTCTTACCAGTGTGCCTATTTTTGTTCCAGTACTATACTGCTTTCATGATGATTGCTTTGTAGTACAGTTTGATGTGAAAGAGTGTGATTCCTCTGCTGTTCTTTTTCGCCCCCTCAGGATAGTTTTGGCTATTGGAGGCCTTTCCAAACAAACTTCAGGATTGTGTGCTCAATTTCCTTGAAAAATGTCTCTGGAATTTTGATGAAAATTACATTAAATCTATATATTGCTTTGGGTAGGATGGCCGTTGTAATTAAATTCATTCTCCCCATTAGTGAGCATAGACTATTCTTCTACCTCTTTGTATTGTTTTCTCTTTCTTTTGTTAAAGTCTTATAATTTTCATTGTAGAGGACTTTCACTTCCTTTGTTAGACTTATTCCCAGGCATTGATCTTTTTTGATGCTATTGAGAAAGGGATTTATTTCTCCTCTACTTCATTGTATATTGGAATGCTACTAATTTTTGAATGTTGATTTTATGTCTTACTTTGCTGTATTCATTTATTGTTACCAGCAGTTTTTTGGTGTACTCTTTAGTATTTTTCAGGTATAATATCATGTCATCTGTAAATAACGATTTTTTTTTTCTTTCCCAATATAGATTCCTTTAATATGTTTTTCTTGCCTTATTGCTCTGGCCAAGACTTCCAGAACTATATTGAGTAGTAGTGGTGAGAGTAGGAAATCTTGTCTTGTTCTAGATCTTAGGGGAATGGCTTTCAACTTTTCACCATTGAGAATTATGTTGGTTATGAGTTTGTCACATATTGCTTTTATTAAGTTGAGCTATGTTCCTTCTATTCCTGTTTTGATGAGGAATTTTATCATGAATGGGTGCTGAATCTTCTAAAATGCTATTTCTGTATCCATTGATTGACCATATGTTTTTATTTTCTCTGTTGATGTGGTATATTGTGTTGATTGATTTGTGTATATTGAACCATCCTTACATCCCTGGAATGAATCAAACTTGATCATGGTGTACTATTTTTTAAATGTGTTGTTGAATTCTGTTTGCCATGATTTTGGTGAGGATTTTTGCATCATTTATCAGTGATATCGGTCTATAGTTTTCTTTTTTGGTGCTGTCTTTGTCTTACTTTGGGGAACAGGGTAATACTGGTCTCATAGAATGTGAGTTTAAGAATTTTTCCTCCTCTTCAATTTTGTGGAAGACTTTAAGGAGGTTGGAGATTACCTCTTCTTTGAATGTTTGGTAGAATTCACTAGTGAAGCCATCTGGACCTGGACTCTTGTTGTTTGGGAGATTTTTGATTACTGCTTCAACTTCTTAGCATGTGATTGGTCTGTCCAAATTGTCCGTGTCTTCCTGGTTCAGTTTTGGGAGGTTGTAGGATTCTAGAAATGTATCCATGGACAAATTTGTTGGCATATAATTGCCCATAATAATCTCTCATCATCTTTTGCATTTCATTGCTGTCAGTTGTAATCTGATCTCTTTCATATTTGATCTTTGTTTTTAGGATTTTCTCTCTGTTTTTCCTTGTGAGTCTAGCTAAAGGCCTATCAATTTTATTTTTTCAAAGAAACAGCTCCGAGAGTCATTGATTATTTGAATGATCTTGTTTTCAGTTTCATTTATTTTTGCTCTAATGTTTATGATTTTCTTTCTTCTGTTGATTTTTGGTTTTAATTCTTCCTCCCTTTCTAAGTTTTCTGAGATGTGTGTTGAGGTATTTAATATGGGTTCTCTCTTGGTTTTTTGGTGTGTTCTTTTGTGGCTATAAACTTTTCTCTCAGAACTGCTTT
This sequence comes from Solenodon paradoxus, assembly GCA_004363575.1. NCBI lineage: Eukaryota > Metazoa > Chordata > Mammalia > Eulipotyphla > Solenodontidae > Solenodon > Solenodon paradoxus. The sequence goes on from RJWH01003602.1 coordinate 47,352, forward strand.
TACCACATCCCACATATTTTGGTAGATTGTCCCTCTGTTTTCATTTGTTTCCAGATAGGTCTTAATTTCATTAATGAGCCAGGAGTTGTTCAGAAGCATGTTATTCAATCTCCACATCTTTATGATTCTTGCAGTTTTGCTCTCTGGTACATTTCTTGTTTCATCCCCTTGTGGTCATAGAAAATGTTTTCTGTAATTTAATCCTTCTAAATTTGCTGAGACTTGTTTTGTGTTCTAAGATATGGTCGATTCTTAAAAATGTTCCATATACACTTAAGAAGAATGTACGTTCTTTTTTTGTTTGGGTAGAATACCCTCTATATGTTGGTTAGGTCCATATGATCTATTACTTCATTTAGTGTCCTTATTTCTTAGTTGGTTTTCTGCCTGAATGTAAGTGGCATATTGAAGCCCCTATTATTATTGTGTTACTGTCACTGTCTGCCTTTAGCTCTGTCAGTATTTGTTTTATATATATATATATATCATTGGGTGCATATGTGTTAATGACAGTTGCTTCTTCTTGATGAATTACCATAATGTAGTACCCTTCCTTTTTAGATGGAAGTTTATGTTGTCAGGAATTAGTATTACAGTTCCTGATATCCTTTTATTGCCATTGATTTGATGTATTTTTTCCATAGCCTTTTGACTTTCAACCTCTGTTTTACTTTGACTCTGATGTGAATTTCTCATAAGCATAATATTGATGGATCCTGTTTTTTGATCTTCCAGCCATTCTCTGTCTTTTGATTGGCACATTCAGTCCACATTTAGGGTGATAATGAATATATAGGACTTTATTGCTGTTATTTGAGCCTTTTTTTTCTTTTGGTTTTCTGTGTCTATAGCTTCATCTACCATTTATTTTTATTTGCTTTTTCCTCTCTATGGTTTTCACTGTTTTGTTTTTGTTTTTCTTAGTTTCTTCTACCTCCCAGCTATTTTCCTCTTTCAGGTTAGGTTTTGTGACTGTCATATGGATTATCACTGTCTTTACATTTTCTACAATAGTCCTTAATTAACTGACACCATATCATATTTTTATGTTAATATGGATTCCATTATTTTCTTTCCTCTTTAATGCTTTTTTTTCTCTCTTCTGTTGGTCCTTTGTTTCTGCTTTTGCTTCTCTGTTTATCACCATTTTCAGGGTTTGGTGGGCCTTTGTTTTCATTGTAGGACCCTGTTCAGGATTTCTTGAATAGCAGTCTTATTGATGGAAAAAATCCATTAACTTTTGTTTATCATTGAAGACCTTTATTTGTCCATCAGAGTTGAATGATAATTTTTCAGGGTCGAATATTATTGGCTGGTAGTTTTTGTGTTTTAGCAATTTGAATGCATTAATCCACTCTTCTCCTGACCTGTAGAGTTTCTGCTGAGAAATCTGATGATAGCCTGATGGGTATACCTTTGCAGATTGTTTTTCTTATATTTAGCAGCCTTGAGTACTTTTTCTTTGTTGTTGAATTTTGCTAGTTTTACTATGATGTATCTGGGAGTAGGTCTTTTTATATTTAGAAATTTTGGTGTTCTGTCTGCTTCTTGGATCTCCATCGTTGCCTTTTGTGGCAGATGTGGGAAGTTCTTTGCTATTCTTTTTTGAGTTAGTTTTCTGTTCCTTTTTCCTCTTCTCTCCTTCTGGGTTACCTATTATCCTTATGTTTGTTCTCTCATGGCATCTGATAATTCTCATAGGGTTTCTTTATTTTTCCTAATCTTGTTTCTCTTTTTTTCTTCTGTGAGGGTCTCCCATATGATATTATTTTCAATTTCTGAAATTTCTTCCTCTGGAGCTTCTTTGGCTGATGGGGCCTGGGTTCTCCCTCCCAACAGCCCCTCATCTTGGAGGCAAGATTTCCATCAGACCCTGTGTGCTCCTTTGATAATAAGGGGCACACGCTGCCTCAAAATTATTATTAAAATCAAACCCTTATAGAAAAGCCTACAGATATGCAAACATTGTTTAGTAACCTGCTAAAAATATGATCTCAGGGTTTTTCTTTATTTTTCCTATTATGTTTAATTTCTTAAAATGGCACACACATGCTGCTTTCTTTTAATTTTGATATACTTATAGACTTACTGAAGAGTTCTCATGTACCCCTCATTTGACTTTCCCCCAAGGTGAACATGTTTCACAATCAAGAACTAATACTGGCACGGTGCTATTAAGTAAACTCCAGACTTTATTTGGATGTCCTGGTTTTCCCACTATTTTTCCTGTTCCTGTTCTAAAGACCCCACCCAGGTTCCCACATACATTTAGTCTTCATGTCTCGGTGTTCTCCTCCAATCTTTGACACTTTCTCAGTTACTCGTTGTTTATGGCCTTGACAGACTTGAAGAGTACTGGTCAGGTGTTTTGTAGAATATTCTTCAGTTTGAGTTTGTCAAATGCTTCTATTCTTTATATAGACTGTTTTTATAGATTTGGGGTAAGAAAGCTACAGAGGTGAGGTGCCTTCTCTATGCATAATAGTGGAGTTCATGACATAGTAGGTCCAATTCTGCTGATGTTGACCTTGATCATGTGTTAAAGAGTACCTACCTTTCCACTGTGGAGTTGCTATTTCCCCTTCTGTAACTAATAAGTATTTGGGGAGAGGAATTATTCAAGGTCATGAAATATCCTGCTTCTCCTTAAACTTTTACCTCTAGTTTCACTGTCCATTGAGGGATTGTGTGTCAGTGATGCGCTCAGGCTCTGAGGGGTTTTCCCTCCTCCTTTCCTTCTCTGTTTGTTCTATGAATTCTTCTGGATGGGAGTTATCACTTCTCTTCTGTTTATTAATTTATCTAATCTCTTAAAAGTTTCAGTATGGGCTCATGGGTATCTATGTTGATTTTTAATTTAATTAAACCTTACTTTTGGTTCACTTTTGGGTGTTGTAATGAAATGTGACCATTTATCTTACTTCTCTAAGTGGTCCTGTTTGGATCAGTGGGTTCTGTTGCAGGTTGGTCCTGGTGCCCTTTTGACATGCTGTGCTTTTGTAATTTAAGCAATACAGTAAGGTCCCAATGATTACAGTGTCTCTACAGTTTGTAGTATATAGTGCAGATGTTTTAATGGGATGGAGGCTGATGCTAAGAGTAGCCATAAGGCAGCTTTATCAGGGTTTCACAGACAACAACCCTTTAATAAAGGTTAGATTTCTTTTCCACATTTTAAAATAAGGCAGTGTTCTGGTTTATGAGGCTTGATAATACTAGGATATAGAATAAGGAATCTACCCAGATTATGTGCATCTGAAATAGTGTTTTTCTTAATCACCAAGAATTATAAGAACTGCATGTTATTGAAGAGATTCATGAAAACCAATGAATTATGCATGTTGCCAGAGGGAAAATTACATGTAAATTCCAGGGCATTGTTTGGTCTGATTTTATAGTCCAAGGTTGAAAAGCTGACTCAGCAAGGAAAAAAAGAAATTCAAGTTTAATTCATCACCACTAAAGGAGATTGTGCCTGCTGCTTGTTTGAGCATGTGGGATCAAAGAGAAAGCTCTCCCAACATCCTAGAGGTGGACCCTTTCAGCAACTGTTATCTTTGTAGTGTTGCCAAAATTCTTGGAGGTAGGATAATTAGAAAAAAATTAAGATTGGGTATCTACTGAGGCAATTTCAGCCGTGCCAACTTCAAGATCAGGGATAAAAATCCAGGAATAGAAAAATCTTTTGAGGATGTCTTGTCTCTCCAAGCAGTGAGTGAAAGACTGGGCCGCTCAAACTGGCTGTCAAGATAGCAGTTTGTGAGAGTTATATATCAGCTTGCTTACCTTTTTGTGGGAAGATTTGAATGCAGATCCTAGAATGCCGAAGTTCATTTATTGCCCAAGGGAAATTAACACAGTGGAATAAAGGAAGATCACTTTGATTATGGAAGACCCAGGGAGGTCTTTAAACTCTCACTGTTGTTAACTTTCCATGCAACTTGGCATAGCAGACACTCTTGGCCCTGTGCCTGGAGCCCTGGGTCTCTGACTGGGCCAAAGCAAAGAGGACTAAGCTTCAGAATGCTTCTCACCCATTGTTCACACTGGCGGTTCCCCACTGGATCCACAGGTGAAGGGAGCACAGAGCCTCCTGGGGAATGCAGCACCTGGGTGGCCATTGCCAGGACAGCAGGGCTGGGCATGACCATCCAGCTCCCTGGGTGGGATGGCTACATGGGAGCCTGACCTAAGGCTCTTGGCATACTGGTAGGTAAGTTTGAAATGCTAATATGTTAGTCATGAAACTTTAAGAAATAACCATCCACTCATTTTTCAGGTCAAGAAATTAGAGAAGAAATGCATCTCTAGAGCCATGATACGGGTGTTAGCATTTTCTTTTTAATGTTTAGATTTGGTGACATTCTTGCTTTCATGGAAAAATGTCCTAGGATGTCTGCAGGGTGTGTTCAGGGTTTACAGGTTCTTGGGAAGTGTTGACTATAAACGGAACAGCCTAGAAGGAATTGACATTATTTAGGGACATTTTCTGATGTCATGGCTGGAGAGCACATCTGGTGCTGTGCAAGGAAGCCTGTCTCCCCAATATTCTGCCTTGGCTCCATCTCCCAGGGGTGTCTTTGGAAGTCAGACTTGACTTAGCAGCCAAGATAACTTACATCAAATCGACTTGAGAGATTTAAGGGAAGTTCATTTCTCCTCTCATGTCCGAAAACAAGTAAGCGTTCATTGCACCTGTCGCCTCTTTGTCAACATAGACACGTTTTACAGCCCCTGTGCGGAAAGTAATCCAGGTTATGTCTCACCTGCTACTTCGGACGGCGGCAGGCAAGCAGTTGATGTGAGTGAATGAAACTTTTTTTGCCCTGGCAGGAAAAAGAAATGGTTTCCACCTAAAGTAGCCATTGCCCTGCATTGTTTTAGGTAATGATATTTCTTCTGTTTTGATATCTCTGGTGACCCTGAAGGAAGTGGTATTTTGTTCTTTCTCATGTGGGTTCATGAAAGAGGATGCTGGTTGGAAGTTTGCAAGCACTTCTGGGGGGAATCTCTGTCCTCGCAGTTGTGCAATATGGACATGCAGTGGCCTGTTCCCTGTGGACAAGCATTCAATAACCTGGACTGGCCAAGAAGAGCTTGAGGAAATGGAACCTCCCTTATGCCCTGTAGTCTCACCTTGCTCTGACTTTCTTGGATAATAAGATTCTTTTTCTTCTGGGCTAAGATTTGTCTTGGAGTCAGCCTGCCCTTTCCCCCAGCTAGAGGATGTTGTGGAAGTTACGTGATTGTCTTCATCCCTCTGGCCTAAGCACAGAGGGATGGAGGTGGAGTGGAAACCCTCTTCTCTGAACAGACATGCTCTTTGAGGCGTGTCTTGGCTATTCGGGGCCCACAGGATGGGGGAACCGGGAGCAGAGCCCCATTCTCATTAGCAGATGTTCCCCTTCTCCTTCCCACCTTCCCCTCCAAGTTCCTCCTTTCTTCTCCCTCCTTCACCCCTTTCTTCTCTTTCCCGTCTTCCAATTCCCTTTTCTAGTTCATCTTCTTTCCCCACTCTCTGTTGTAGAGGAAAGTATGCAAATTGAGGTGCTGGCAGCAGCTTCTTACCTTTCTGTCTATAAATGTTCTAGAACATCCACACAAAGAACTCTCAAGCTGAACATAGAACAGAACCCTGGGGGAGAGGAGTGGGGAGAGCGGTGGGCGTGGACACGGGGCTGTGCCCGGCAGCGCTGTTCCCAGGGAAGGCCTTGGCGAAGGCAGGCTGCGGGTGCCGGATGCTGGAGTGACTGGATGCCTGGGTCTTCATCACCTGTATCCAGATGTGACTTGCTGGCAGTGGAAGATGTCTTTCTCGAGAAACACTTAAGAGCTGAGGAGATACCCAGCTTGACAACATGTTCAGGTGTCTTCTGGATGCCTTGATTTGCATTTTGGTGAAGAGGGCGATGAGCTGGCTCCAGCAGGGGAAGGATGCCAGAGGTGAGCCAGGGGTTGGGACACAGGGACTTTCGTCCCATTGCTGTTGTTTTCTACATTTGGCATCAACGGTGTCTGAAGCTCTCTTTGCTCAGCTGTGAAATGGGAAAGTTGGATTTCTCAAAATGGATGCATTTCCCCGAGTCAAGCTACTATTTCCCCTCCCCATGGTTTTTGTTCCATGTTTTTAAAGAGTGTTCTATCCTAGAATCTGGCAAAAGCAGTGACCCAGACACATTGTTGACTGAACAGATGGATGGATGAATTCTCACAATAGGGCCCTCAAGGGAACTGTGCCAGGCACACTGCAAAGGGAAGGGCACCGTTCATGAAGATTCTGTCCTCGTAGTTGTGCAATATGGTCTTGCGGTGGCCTGCTCCCTGTGGACAAGCATCCAATAACCTGGACTGGCCAAGAAGAGTGTGAGGAAATGGAACCTCCCTTATGCCCTGCTTTTGGGTCAGCTGCTCCTCGGGGCTCTAGGCCCTACAAAGAACTTCCGGCAGGACCCCCAGGTCAGCAGATGCCTTGCCCAAGAGCTTATTAAAAAACCTAAGTTTTCAAGCCCTTCCCTCAGAAGCTATGTTTTAGAAGTTAAAAACCCAAAGAATCTCACTTTCTCATAAAGAAAAATATTGATACCTCAGTCAGAAAGCAAATTCTTCCTAAGCCAAGGGCATTTAATAAAAAGCAAAATTTTCTTAGAAGGTACATTTTTGTATGTTCACCTGCGTGACTTTTATACTTACCTGGTGTTTCCACAGTGTTCCCTTCCCTGGGAAACCCTCCTTACTGTAAGGGTGCCCAGTGATTTTGGACTGAGGTTGCTTAATAAGGTAATATTCACAGCGTCCCCTGGTGGACACTGCTGCTCTGATTAAGCAGGGAATTCTTGGACTTGGTTGAATTGGAAAAGAGCATTCTCAGCTATTCTGCTGTTTGCACTATTCCCACCTTATTTTTCTCTGCATCTTTTTATTGTTTTGTGTTTGTTTCTCCCAAAGGCACAGTGATGCTGTCAGACAACAGAGAATGAGGGGCAGAGATCTGGAGCAGAGTTAGGAGGTGTAGTTGCAAGCATTTTATTGGACCAGCACATGCCGGTGCTGTCCTGCAGGCCTCTGCTTCTCCCCAGGCCAACGCGAGGGTCAGGTCATTTCCAGGCTCTTGGGAGCAGTACTACAATGCCATGTGGGCAAGCTTGGGCTTTGGGGTCCGGCAGGTCTGGCTTCACATCTGTGCTTAGAAGTTGAGGCAAATTATTTCAGCTCCATAAACTTGAGCTTTCTGATCTGTAAAATGGGAACAAAGGTGATAAGGCTATCCCTGAGGTTGTGGAGAGGGTCATCTAGGAGCGGCCCTGAGACGCTCTAGCTCTGAGTTTCGGTAAGCTCCATTTGTGACAGGGGCCATTTTCATTAATGCCAGGATGCTTGTCCACTGACTTGGTCCACAGAATGACAGAATTGTGATGTGTGATGAGAGTAGAAACAGTAGCTTCGATGTTGCTTTCACCCTTATTGGGCACTTGGAAAGATTCCAGAATGATTCATATTTTTAGTGACTAATAATTTTTCTCAACCTCTGTCACTAGGCCTAGGACCCTCCTTAGCCAGCTGGAGGACATCATGTCCCATCTGTGAAGGAAGATGTGGACAGAGGCTGACAGAGTGTAGGTCTGACAAGGTCAGGCCTGAGGCCAGTTACTTGGTCCTGCTGTTCGGTGTCAGGAGGGCAGAGTGAGACCGAGGGTGTGCCTGTTACATCGAGTGTGTACCCACCAGGTCCTGTGGGGGATGGCTCTCTGTGGGCCTCTGGTGTTTCTGCATATCTTACCTGCAGAGGCACCGTCTGCCTTATTCTGGACTGTGGTCCAGGGCTTTGAAACAGCCGACACCCTTGGAGAGGTGTCTTCCTCTGGCACAGCGCTGACTGCCCACTCTAAAGACTCGGGTTCCTTAAGCTGGGTGTTGCTGCCCGGTAATGTAGCCCGCTGTGTGTCACCTGGCCCTCCTCACATGGTCGTGTGGGGATGGGACTCAGGGAGCCAGGGCGGAAATGCTGATCGTCAGGATGCTGCTGTGGTGTGAGTAATAAAGTCCTTTGTCTCCAAACAGGAGTTTCGTGTCCTCTGCCCGCACCCGGGAAGCTGGCCCGCTAACTTGTAAGCTCACAAGGAGGGTATAACTGAGACCTTTGGCAATTTTCCAGGTTCCACGCTGAGAGGAGGTACAGATTCAGGAGCGAGAAATCAGCCAAAGTGCCTGCCTTTCAAGGGCTCAGACTAGTGAGGTGGACAAAATACGGACACGTGAGGAGCTGAAAGATGAAGGCCTGCCAAATAGGTGGCAGACACCCAGAGACACCCAGAGAACACAGCCTGTGAGTGTGACTTGAAGGCGGCATAGGACAGGACAGGCTCAGGAGCTGGGCAAGGAATTGCAGGCAGAGGGAAGGAAATGAGCAAAGGTATGGAGATGTGAAGGGCAGAGATAGATCAGAGAGATCTCAGCATGCTGGAGCCGGGAGCACGACTGGACTGGTTAGACTGGCCAACTTCACCCACCCCTTCTGGGTCACCCTCCCCCTCTCCAGGCAGGTGGGCAGGTTCCCTTGATTGGGTCAGGTTTGCCAATGAGAGGTGCCAGCTGGAGATCAATGGGCAGAGGGCAGTGAGGTTGGGGTCTGGCCCCACTTGGTACCCAGCCTGCCAGCTTGCCTTGGCTGCTTGGGCCCACTATGCGGCTCTACCCAACTCTCTCCTGCGGGGTTGCTGTATACTCTCCTGCCCTCACCCTTGCACCCAGAGGTGGTGCTAGCCGCATTGCAAGTAACCAGATAACTGTGCTGTTCTGTGTGGTCTCTCCTCTGGCGCCTTTACTTATAATGTGGTCCCTATGAACAGACACTTCTCATGTGAGCCTGACCTGATGGGACAGGATGGCAAGAACGCCAGGTCAGACTGTGGAGGGAGTGCGTCCTCCTAAGAATCACCTCTTGCTTCCTGCAGCTAATCTCCAGTCTTCCTAAAAGATCCAGTGCAGGTCCCTTCCTGGGAAGACCCCAAGCTCCCATGCTGCCCCTCCCACAGCACTGATTGGTGGTATTTCACGTGCCCCTTCATTTACTCTCTTCCTCTGGCAGCCTATTTAATTCATTTCACATCCCCTTACAGCACTGTAACTCTTTGTCGGGTGAATGAAAAGAATATGATGCATGTAGGGATGGGGCCAGGGTGTGATATGCACACACAGAAGAACTGATGCAGCCCTGCCCGCCAGTAGCTTCCAATATGCCAGTCACAACAGGAACATATGAAGTCTTTCATCCCGAAAGCCACCTCTGCAGAGGCGCCCTAGACACAGAGAAAGCATTGTGGTCGGGGGTCACAAGGAGGGAGCTCACTCTGCTCTGGGCAGGGAGATCAGGGAAGGCTGACGGGAGGAGGTGGCTGGGCACAGAAGGGAGTTGTCTGACTGAGTCAGTTTTAGCTACTATAACAAAATCCCATAGACTGGGTGACTTAAACCGTCACTTATTTCTCATGGTTTTGGAGGCTGGGAAGTCCAAGATAAGGCCACAGGATGTCTAGCGTCTGCTGAGGGGACTCTTCCTGCCTGTCCTCACTGGCAGAAGTGCTGGAGTCCCTTACAAGGACACTAATCCCATCACCTGGGTCACAGGAGCCCCGCCCTTGTCCTCATAACTCAATCACCCCTAAAATCTCACCTCCTAGTTTCCCCTCATACGGGATTAGGATTCCATCATGTTAGGATTCCATCAGAATTCCATTTGGGGGAACACATGGGACACAGAGATGGGAGACGTTAGATGAATGGAGAGAAGGAGAGGACAGGCCAAGGGTCAGAGACTGGACCTAAACAGAGTCCAGAGCCGCCGCCCCTGCTGGAGATGTTTTCAGAGAGGGGAGGGCGGGTCCAGGGGCTGTGCTGAGGAGTAGGAATGTTATTCCTAAAAATGGCCCAGAAAGCCATTGAAAATGCCCAGAGGAGTTGGTTGTTTAAAAGCAAAGAAAATCAATAAGGAGCCAGACTTGCTCTTAGCAAGGCGTCAGGAGGCTGACACAGGGCAGGCCAGAGCACGGATGTCGGGGCCTCAGCGCTGGGCGTGGAAGCCAGCCTGCTGACGGTGCAGCCTCAGACAGGCCACAGCGGCTCTCCGAGCCTCCGACTCTTCTAGAAAATGACAATGGCACCTGCTAGGGCTGCCGTGATTAGAGCGTCAGATCAAGCAGTGTGCGGGCCCGCTGAGTGCACCGTCTGACTGCGCCCTCGTGTTCTGGTTGAGGAGCTGGTTTGAGGGGCACGCGTGTTGCCTGTGGGGCCTTGGGCAGCAGTGATCGTGGCCTCCCAGGAGGAATCAGGCGACCACAGAGCTTTCTTTTCTTTTCTGGCCTGAAAGAATGAGATGGTGGATATTAATACCGCTGTCTGGGGGCTGTGCGCGGGGTCTGGTGGGCAGGAGTGTAAAGCCTGAAATAGCCCGGCATCGCCTTTCCAGCAGGCTGACTGCCAGGCAGGGAGTGTGCAGCCTCCAGCTGAACAAAGCCAGGCTATTTATACCTGGGTGTGTGTGGGGAGAGAGCGTGGCCCAGAGGTCCCCTGCAGGCCCCACCCGGCTAGTGGCCTGAGCCTGTCTCCTGGTCTCCTGCAGGCGCCAGTGTAAAGCAAACAACTGGGTCCCTTGAGGACCAGCTTGCCTGGCAGGGAGGCCAGCTGTCCCAGAGTGCCCAGGAGGACCCTGCCTCCCTTCCCAAAGCTGGGAACTAGGAGCCCAGAACTCTGACTCAGAGTCTGGAGCAATCAGGAAAGCAGCAGTAGTGTTTCGGTTCACCCCTCAAAGGCAAAGCTACTCTCAAAAGTGGTGACTTCCAGGTATTGGGTACCAGATGCTGAGCTAACTGTTTTACATACAAGTCTGCTCCTATGCTATCTTTTTGAGGGATGGTCCCATTTTTCATATGTGGAAACTGAGGCTCAGAGAGGTCTAGTGACTTGCCCAGTGTTAACCAGTAAGGAAGTGGCTGGGCCTCAGGTTTAGTAGCTGCAGAGTGAGTCCTGTCTTGCCCCACCATCGCCTGCCCACACAGGAGCAGGTTTAGGGGAGTTGGGGGCCAGCCTGTGTCCTGGTCTTTCCCCTGATATGGACTGCACATCCTGTGACACCTTGTCTTGCAGTCCTTATGGGAAAGCAGTTCCTGTGCTCCCGGCTACATGGGGCTGCAGGAGCAGGGAAGAGGGTGAGAGATCTGGAAAGCCCAACAGCATGTTGATTTGCCCACAGTCCCCCACACTGAGGGCAGTGGGTCACCGTGCCTGATTCTCTGAAGAGTGCTGGGGAGGTGGGGGCCAAACCCTGGCAGACTGACTTCTCCACAAGCAAGCCTCCCTCCCTCCTTTCTTTCTTCCTCCCTTCTTCTTCCCCCTTCCTTCTTTCCTCACCCCTGGTAGGATGAGTAGAGCACTGGCTTTGGAGTCTGCCTTTGTTCTTTTCTCTTCTCCATCCAACTCTTTCCATTCTCTGTGCCCAACTCCAGCTTCGCTCCCTCCAGACAGCCTTCTCTGACTTCCCACCTGCCCAGAGCAGAGCGAGGTCCCTCCCAGCTGATGACTCACACATGTTGTCTGTAAATACAGGGCATGTCAGAAGAAGTCGCCTGGAGTGTGAGCAACATTTCATGTGTCCTTGCCATAACTTCCCAACTGCTGGAGTGTAGGGGCTGAATCTGTGCGTCTATGTCATTCCTCTGCCTTCAAACCTTTGATGACTTCTTACTGCACACAGGATATATTTATTTATATATGCATCCCCACACCCATTCATAGTCCATCTGTCTGTCCATGCATTCCTCCATCTACTCGCCTACTCACCCACTCACTCATTAATTCATCCACCCACCGTTCATCCATCTATCTCTCCATCTGTCCACACACTCATCCAGAGTCCTTCCATCCATCTACCTACCCATAGTCTGTCCATCCATTTATCCATTCCTCCATCTACCCACCCACTCATCCAACCCCATCCATCCACCCCCCACACATACCTACCCACTTTTTCAGCAAACATGTATGGAATGCAGTGTTGGGGATATGGAGATGCATTAGGTGGTACCCAGGGGTCTCTCTAAGGAAGGAAGCAGTTACTACTCAGGAGAGAGGAGGGAGAGGGGCTGTGGGAGGCAGGACGCCCCTATTTGAGTCATGGCTCTACCACTGCCCAGCTGTAGAAGCTTGGTCAAGTCATTTCCCTCCCTGAGCCTCGGTTTCCTCATCTCTAAAGTGAGGGCATGACTCTCCCTCCACCCACCACAGGGCTGTAAGTGAGGTCTTGGAGAGATGCCCTGTCTTCTTGTCTGTCCTGTCAGTGCCCATGTGCCAGGCGAGATGTCCATGTGCTGTGCTGGTCCCTTTCCACTCAAGGCCCAGCCAGCACCTGCCTGAAGGGAGCCAGGAGCTGCAGTTAAACAGTCTGTCAACAGCAGGCTTTGTGCCAGTGTGACCACAAATAGGCTCCGAATCAAACTTTGACACAAACAATCTTTTGTGCTTCTCTGCGGCATCTGGTTCCTATAATACAGTTTTGGAGAATGGGCAATTCCTAGCGGGTCCCCTTTCCCTGGACCAGCCCCAAGGCCCCTCTCAGCAGCCCAGAGCAGGGAGCAGAACTGAGCAGTTCAGAGCTAAAGTTCTCCAGATTTTGCCTTGGCTCTCTGGAGGATGGAGAAAGGTGAGGGCAAGATGGCCAGGGGGCTCAGCTGTCTGAACCCCAGTTCCACCCGTACCCCATGTTCCAAAAGACACCCCCTTCACTACCCCACGGTCCCCAGAGCCAGTCCATTTTCCCTGGAAGCTTTGGAAATGCACCTATCCATGAGTGAAGAGAAGCGCATTCCCTCCCAAGCTGCTGTGTGAACCCCGGAACAGAGGGGAAGAGGGACCTGGGACTCAATGAGGGATGGGGGTCTGGGACCCAGAAGGTCTGATTCCCTCATGTCCTTGAATGCGTACTAACCTTTGTCCTGGGCCAGACCTTTTGTTCCTTTCCTGCTAGATTTGTGCTGGGAAATTACTGTTTAGGAGGAGACAAACGGGGAGGATGTATGTGGCCAGAGATTTGAGAGTCTCCGTTCTGAGCCTAAATCTGAGGCCCTGTTTGTTGTGTGTTCTGTTCAAGATTTGTACTAACCTGGTCACTCTCTTGAAATCTTATTTCCTTGGCCATTGTTGAAGTGGAACACAAATTATTATTTAAAAAAACCCCAAGATAGCCAGAAAACCTTGTTTTTATAGCAGGACAGGTTTATGCTTAGTTTGAAAAATACTCTTAAAATTCAATTTCCTCTGCTCCACAGTGGTGGAAAGGGAAAGGGAAAGAAAGTGGAAAAAGCTGAAAAATTCTCTGATGCTCTGAAATTGGAGAGAAACAGGGTGGGCTTCGAAAGCAGAGGCCTGTATGTGTTACAACCCGCCCCCCCCCCGCCCCCTCCCCCCATTGAGCAGGGATGGAGCCTGCTGCTTTCGGGACCACCAAGGCATGTCCTGTGATTTGCTCTGAACTAAGGGGCAGCCATGTTTCCCTCTGCATTGTCAGCTGGAGAGGAAACGGGCCGGCAGCACATCCGAGATTCCAGTGAGTCTGTACAAAACGGATCCCAGTGAATATTTTCGGTGATGCGAAGTAGTAGAGGCAGGTTAGGAAGTCAGAAAGGTCGATGGTACTGCCTTGGCCGCCCATCCACTGTGACCTTGGGGAGATCATCCACCGTGACCTTGGAGACACCACTGGTGGGGGGGCGGGGCGGGCGGGGGTAGTAGAAGGAGGCACTGGGCAGCCTGGAAGGAGATGCTTGGGGCTTCAGGGTCTGGTCAGTCCTGTCCTTGCTCAACAGTTGGTCACATGGGTGCCTTTGCATTGTGAAAACCCCTCCAGCCGTGTGCTGGAGATTTGTGCCTTTTTATGAGATGTAAGAAAACACCCAAATGAAAGACCCTGCATTTAAACCCAGTGAGTGTATGCTAAATGTAAAATCTGTTACAACAACAAAAAAAAACAGAGTAAAAACCATGCATGCTGACACAGAAGGCTGTCCACGATGTATTTTGTCTTTAATAAAAAGTGCTGGTCAGTATTTATCACTTGATCCCATTTATGCTTTGAGAAATTGTAGGTGTGTGCACACTGAAGTCAGCTCTCTGTATACACTTACCTGTGGAGATGGGAGGTGGGGTCATTTATTTTTAAACTTTACTCTTTGTACTTTTAAAGTTTTTTCCACAGCGTTAGGGTGCTTCTTTCATAATTATAAAAAGAATACTGGGTGCCCTCTGGTAGAGCTGCAGTTAGTGAATCACCTCTGAAGGACACAGGCCATATACCCCTGGGTTCGAGTCCCAGATGGTGCGGGGTGTGGGGAACGACAGGGATGAACAACTGAATAAAACTAAAGAGACTGCTTCCTCCTCTCTCTTCCTGCCTGATTGCCTTCATTCCTGCTTGCACCTTTCCTTAAGAAAACAAAAACAAAATGGAACAAATTAGTGAAGAAAAACAAAAAGGAAAAAGAAATGGGGAACTCAGAGGACCTGAGGTCCCCTAGCTACTTTGGGGTCTGTGATCAATGCTGAACCCTCGTCCCACAACGCTGACAGTCAGGTTTGAGTAGTTTGTCACCAAAACTCCCTTTGAGGTTCTCTGTTCGGATCCATGAAGGCATTTAGTCTTGTCTTTTCCTAGAGTGGTGATTTGGGTCTTCACTGGGGATTCTCTCCAAGCCTTGTTTGAGGGTTGGAAGCCCGGTGAAGTGGGTGTGCACTAGGACAGGGAGTGACTGCCACTCGGACCCCTACCCCACCTGCAATGCCCTGGTGGGGCCTGGGGGAGACAGTCATGTGTTTATATCCATAGCAGTGGCCCTACAAATGCTGTGGAGACACAGAACAATTGCTTCTGTCCAGGGAATCAGGGCGGGCTTCCCAGAAGAGGGGGCATCTGAGAAGGGCCTCAGAGGATGAGTAGGAGTTTGACAGGCAGAGAAAGGAAGACCGTTCCGAAAGGCAGGCTCAAAGACTTGGAGTTGTGACCGAACCTGGGTTTTGGGGCTTCATAGGAATACAGTGAGACTGAAGACTCTGTGGGTGTCAGTGAATGGGGATGGGGATGAGGGAAGAGGTTGGGAAAGCTGTTTGGAGCCAGACTAGAGAGATGGATTTGACCCTGATGGTATCAGGGAGCCACAGACGAGTGAAGCAGGGCTCTTTCTCAGACAGAAGTGTGGCGGCATGGAGAGGGCCATCCTTTCTTGACTCCTCTTTCTTGTCGGGGAGGAGACCCCAACTGCAGGAGTAAAGGACTGAGCCTCTTAGTCTAAGCATGGCGGCCACCCCTTGGGGGGGCAGCAGCTGTTAGGGACACACAGGTTTGCTCCATGTGGCTGCTTATTTGGAGGAATGGAGGGTTGGGGATGCCACTCCTGTTGAGGTGCAAAAGTTGTCCCTGCTGTTTAGAGTCCCTGAGACCTGGGCATGTGGTGGTGAGGGGGATGGAGGGAGGGGGCAGAGTAGGTGGGCTCCCTGTGAGGACAGGCGACTCACCTAGAAGGGCGGAATGCTGGTAGGTGCCCTGGAGCCCCAGTGCAGGCAAGACGCTCCAGCGTTTCCATTTCCCTGCTGGGATTTGGGGACGCCGATTGCCCTCTCTGGGCACACATACAGGGTTTAGCACGGCTCCTGCTGGCTGGTGCTGCAGGGCAGGGGAAGCAGGACGAGGGCAGGTGCGAGTCAGGTCAGACGGCGGCGGAGACGAGGGACGGGAGATGGAGAGGCCAGGGAGGGGAGGAGGGATTACTTAACTAGAGGTTTCCAGTGCGCGTGTCCGACTGACGGTGAGGCTGAGGCAGCAGATGCCCTTCTTGCTTAGGGCTGTGTCTCCAGCTGACAGAGGTGGGAGCATGGGCACTGGGGAAGAATTCGTTTCTGCTGTGTCTGGTTTCCAGGACATTGTCACAGGGTTACCTCTGACACTACCACGGCTCCAGTTCAAGCCTTGGCCAGGAGCCAAAACTCGTTAACGATGACGATGAGTGACCAGTGCCTGATTCCTGTCCCCACCACTCCCAGCTCCCCGCGTGGCCCCTGGGAGTCACTTGGTATCTGGGACAGCATCCCTGCCCTGGAGGACATCCTGGACTCAGGCTGCATCTCGTGCCACCTGCCTCAGTTTCCCTGTGTGTGCCAGAGCAGGCAGGACAAGAGGAATTCTGTGGCGAGTGCTGACTACCAGAGGTGACGCCCCTCTGCAGCTCCCACAGGAGTCCCTGCACTGTCACAGGGGCTGGAAGGGGGGCTGCATGGGTCTGGGAAGGCAGGCTGTGTCCTATGAAGCAAATTGAATTTGTGTTTGAAAATCTTAAGTGACCAAGTAACCTTTTAAAGTTCCAAATTGGTTTTGGAGACAAGTGGATTGCATTAGGAGAAGGAGGGTGGGGTGGGAGCAGCAGTCCCTGCTCCCAGGGTGAGATTAGCATCTCTGATGTCACAGCAAATAGGACAACAGGTCCTCCTAGCTGGTCCAGAGCCAGAATGAGAACCTCCCAGTGTCTCACCTGGAGGGGCAGTGCCGGGCCCAGGAATGGGCTCTCGCTGGTGGACAGGGTGCAGCCAGGCATCTACTGGGATCTGAACTCATGAGATGTCTCGCGGCTGTGTCACCTGTGAGCCATCGTCACTGTCAGTGTCCTGACTCCCTGTTTCTGGCTGCTGGGGAAGTATTCTTAGTTCAGCGCTAGGACCCGGGGTCACAGTTTCTTCCTGCTGTCCTTATAGCGAGGCCCATTTGAAAATGTGAATGTCAGAAAGGGTCAACTGAAGTGGAGACATTATCAGTGGGACAAATTCATCATTGGAGAAAACTGCTCAGAAATCCCTGCATAATATTATACACTGCATTCATTCATTTCATCCATCCATCCATTCATCCATCACATATTTATGAAGCATCTATTATCTGCTAGCTCCTGTTCAGGATGCTAAGCAAATTGTGGGGAACCAGACAAGACATGAATTTGTCCTTCTGAAGTCTACATCCTGATTATGGAATGGGGAGACATCGTCATATATTTATTATATATTAAACAATATGATGGCAAACAGCCAGTACAAAGCCCCTGGGGTGGGAGTGTGTGTGGCCTGATCCAATGAGGAACCTGGGGGGCCTGGAATGGAGGGCAGCAGGGGACTAGGGCAGGGATCCTAGCGGAGAAGGATAGGTTGTTCCTCAAGGCTGTGACAAAGACTTGCTTTCATTTATTTATTTATTTCTAAATAAAAACATATTTACTTAAAAGTGTTCAGAATTCAGTAAAACAGCTACAACTCTTTTTCAGTTGCAGAGTGTTATTCAGTGAACAGAACAATGATTTCATATAAGCTGCATCAGAGACAACGAAGATTAAAAACACTACCATCTCATTCATAGCAAAAATGTGCCAGGTACCAACAGGAACCCGATTGAAATTCTGATGCCAGTTGACAATCCCATACTAAGCCGTGAGTTGATCTTGGGTAAGTCACCCCTGCTGGTTTGCCTAGAAAGAGGACATGTGTAGCTTCTATCATTGTAAGGACTAGGTGGGAAATCACCAAGGAAGCCTCTCCCTTCACCATGGCACTTTGGGAGGCACCCAGGGATGTCAGTCCCTTTTCTGCCTGTATAGTTAGAAGCCCACGGCTTGGCCTGAAGGAATGTGCCCACCTCCCTGGCTCCCCAGAGAGGAGGTACTTGAGTGCAGAGTTCCAGGAGCCTCCCACTTGGACACAGTTCTTACTTGTGTCCAGACCATTCTCTTGTACTCCATCCTCATTCCTCTCACGGGCACCACTGGTCTCCATCCACCCTGCAGATAAGCTGGTAACAATGTTATCGTGGCTGCCAGGCCTTTGGGGGCAGAATTCCTTTGTTGGGCAGTCTTGGCTCCTGAGGGGGTTCTGGGTGGATCCGGGTTTAGATGGACCACTGAGGGCGCCTGGGCAGCCTGGCATCTAGGAGGTCCTCAGTGAGTGTTCACTGGGTCAACAAGTGAGTGAGTGGGAACTTTCTAGAAAGTGGGGTGAGACCTTCACCTGGAGGACAGGAGACTAGATTTGGAGGCAGTGTTCACATGTCATGGTGAGGCCAGGATATCCCACGGTACCAGGAGGTAGGAGGCTCTCATGCGTGATTCTGGGGATGTCACCTCACCTTTGCGAGCCCTTTAAACACAACTGCCAAGTGGAGGTAAGAACAATAATCTGTAAGCTGTAAAGTGCTATAGAAACAAAACAAGTGTTATTGAGGATGTGGAGAAATTGGAACCCTTGTGCTCTGCTGGCGGGAATGGGAACCGGTGTAATCAATGTGGAAAAGAGTACGGCAGTTCCTCAGAAAATTACAGATAGCATTAGCATATAATCCGGCAATTCTGCTCCTGGGTATAGACCCAAAGGAATCGAAAGCGGGGTCTCAGAGAGATTCACAACAGGTTCACAACAGCATTATTCAGACTATCCAAAAGCGGGGAGCATCCCAGATGTTCCTCAGAGGCCAAAAGCATAATGAAAAAGTACTAAAAGCCTGCAAAGGAATGTCATCCAGTCTTGACAAGGAAGGCAGTTGTGACATACGCTGCAATACAGACGGACCCTGAGCATATTGCGTGAGTAAAGGACAAATACCGTGTGACCCCACTTACAGGACAACCCCAGAGAGGCCAGATTCAGGGACAAGAAGTAGAGAAGTGGTTCTGGGGTCGATGAAGGAGGGAATGGGAGTGAGTGTTTAGTGGGGACGGAGTTCTAGTTGAGAATGAAGAAAAGTTCTATGGATGGATGGTGGCGATGCTTCTACCAAGTGAATGTACTTAATGCCACATTGAAAAACCACTAAGATGGCAAATTTTGTTATGTGTATTTCTTCCATATTAAAATGTTTGCAAAAGTGCTTCCGTCATGAAAACAACTTGCCTTGACTGGAACTGAGCCTTTCCACTTGCCTACATGCGAAAGTGACTGAATCCTGAATGATTCAAAATCCTAGCAAAATTCTTGATGTCGTCAGCTTATTGGCTGGTCATGGTGGCTCTGCATGTCCAGAAGGAGAAAGGGCACATGAAATAGATGGCACGTGCACTTGAAAGTCCCTGGGTCGCATAGGTGGGAGTTGCCACCAACCGCAGTAAAATTTGTAGCTCTAAAATGCTTCCCCAGTTCTCATTGGGATTATTATTAATGCTTTCTCTGTTAATATTTGTGCCTTTGAGGGAGGAAAATGGAAACCTGTGGGTTGATAAGAGGAAGACCCCACTAAAACACTTAATCTTCTAACGCCTTCACCTTGAGCTCCTAAAATTCCCTCCATAAAGAGGAGGGAAAGATCCAAGATAGAGGAGGGGTAACTTCATTACATTTCTAGCTGTGTATCTTGAAATGAATCACATAAGTTAGGATACAGAGTTGTCTTGAGTGGATTCCTTAAAGTCAGCATGATTTCAAGTCTAGATCACCTGAGCTGGAACCATCTGGGGGTTTTGTAAAACAGGGACATGACCCAGAGTTTTACCTCAGACATACCTGATCAGAATTTCTGGGGGCAGAGCCTGGGATCTGTGTTACTGACAGGCACCGGCAGTTTCCTGTTGACTGAGAAACAAGAAGCCACGTGAATTAATGAGGAAGTCTGGGATAGATGGTGACCATCTTGGTTGGCCACTATATCGGAGCGAGGAAAACCGGCAGTGACACAAAGGGACTTAGTGTGGTTGCAGTGGGGAGGCAAGCAGGGCCTGATGCCTGCCCGGAGCTCAGGCACGAACTAAGCAGAACAATATTCTCTGAGACAAAGAACCCATCAATTCAGTCTGACTGAGGGGCAGAGGTCCCTGACAACTACCTTACTGTTCAGGTAGCCAGAAAGTTCCCTTGATAACTAATGTTAACTTGTGCCTCATACGTGGTGCATTCTCTGCCACACCCACCTCATGTAGGTGTAGACCTTGCGAGATGCTTGATCCCTGGTGTTCCAGAATATCTCTGCTACTGTGGCCCTTGGCCCTCTGCATTTTAACTGCTTGTTTATGAATTTGTCTCCTACCTAAGCTGGGAGTTTCCCCAGGGTGGTCTGGCCTGGTTTGCCTTGCAGGCCTGTTGCATAGTAGACAACTTCTAAACTGTTCAATAAGCATCAGATGAACCTTCTGGTAACTTAAACATCAGATTTACTCGCCAGAGACCTCTGTTTTCCTACCAGCATGGTGTAATCACTTGTTCTGTTTTAGAGGAGATGGCCTCTGCTCTGTTCTTGGTAGAATCCAGGGATGGCAGTTTTGATAGAACCGTTGTGTGAGGGGAATGCAAATCGATAGTCAGTCTCTGTTTCAGAATAAAGCGTTACCCCTTCTGTGATGGAGGTCGTTCGATATGATCAACCTCTGCCTGGTAGCTGGTCCATCACTTCAGATGATGGTGCCATGTTGGGACTCAGGTTCAGTGTCTGCTGTGGGAAAACTGGCCTTGCTGAGTCCAAACACAACCTCCATCTGTGACCTCTGTCCCTCCAACCTTTCCTCTGTGACCCACTGAGGAAAGAGTCTGACTGACATCCACAGAACAGGTCCTGCCATCAACTTGGTTATAAAGTCCTCCTCTGCAGAAGCCATCCTTTGGCAAATACCAAAAGTCAATGTCATCACATTCTTTGCCCATGTAGAGAAATCTATCAATATACTCTTCCCTGGACCTAATGTTGCTAATTTTCCAGTGATGTTCCTTTCAGAATTCCCAGCCATATGGACAAGCCACTTCCCACAGTCCATGAATTGGTATACATGCTTACCTGTGGCTGTTTTCCAGGCAAAATGCACAGACAGGTACAGTGTTCAAAGTTCTGCCTACTGGGAGGATTTCCCTTCCACTATCCTCTAGGGGTGCTCCAAGAAAGGCTGTCGTGCCCAGCATTCATTCTTGGGCTTTGAATCCAACTTAACTAACGGTGAAGTCATACATTGTTATGTCTGCTACTTCTGCATCCAGATTCTCCAGAGTGGCCCAATCCACCAGGGGGAAGCTCTACTCACTAGATGGAGCTTCTCTTAGATTCCTTGAAAATGGCACCCATTCTGGGTCAGCTTTCAGCATGCCTGCTCATGGGATAGGTGCCCTCACATGCAATTCTGTTGTCTCCTCCCATTTAGCCTTTCACGTACTCGAAGACGTTTTTTGAGTCCTCCTTCTAGGCATTTCCCTCACCATCATGTTTTACTGCAGTGATACATTGTGACTCCTAGACTCTGCTAAAGTCCTACACAGCACTGCAGCTGTGTTTACTGCAGCTGTGGCACACCCCAAGCCTGGGGGACCAGTCTATGAGAGCACAGACTTTATTTCCCAGGACAAGCACACTCAGCCCACAATGCATGGGTAAAGTTAGCCCATGACAGCTGCATCAGTCATATTCTTGTTTCCTGGCACTCAGCATGTGCAGGACATGAAGTGTGCAGTCTTGTCAAGTGGTCACATCCCTGGAATGCTGAGGACTGGTTCGAGGAGGAGGGTCTTTGGTGCCCACTTCTTCACATCAGCAGCAGGTATGCAGAATGAATGTGACACGTGTGACACAGTTGATATCTCTCTTCCTCCACTCAACTCCCTTTGACTCAAGTAGGAGGTGGGAACCAGCATTGGCGTCATACTGGCCTGGGTCCTAGAATTCATGGAGCTTGTCCTCTCGACACTGCAAATTCAGGGGCTGAGGGGTGCCCTGTTTGTCCCACACCACTCAGGCTCCCTGAAAGACACATTCCTGTCTTGATGCCTAAGCAAGACTAGAAAGGCCTATCAGTTCTCCTCTGCATTTTCCGTGTATTTGAAGACACATTCATCTAGTGCTGTGTGATCTAACTAGTGCATAGCAAGGGATGGGCACTCCCTGTGCCTGTGTTGCCTGGTGCTTGCGGCACAGCACATGGTTATCTGCAGGTTCGCGGCCTCAAGATTGCAGGTCCTTTAATACTCACTCCACTTAACATTCTTTTCCTTTAGTTCACCATTTGAATAATTTCCTGTGATTGTTTTCTTTCAAATGTGGGGTGGCAAGCTTATATCACTGCATAAAAGTACTCAAGATAATAGTGGTATGTTGTTTGGTTAAACCACAAGTTGTCGGTCACCTATTTGTCTGTGTGTCCACCATCTATGTCTGTGTGACTATCTACCACCTGCTGATTGTGTTCCTGCTCAAGCACACACACATACACAGACAGGCATGTGTTTAGGGCACAGTATCCACCTAGGCACATGCTTGTCACCACATATGTGTCTCCATGGAGACCAGTTTAAGGGCTGAAAATCTGGTCTCTGTGGCCCCGTGTCTGAGGACTGCTGTCCCCTCAGCATCCTGGTCCCCTCATGTACTGGTAATGAAGAGACCCAGCAGACTCACAGTGGAAGAAGCTCAGAGCTCCCACAGACCGTGAAAACCGATTTGTGGGAGCTGAGTCACCTGACTATTTAAAAGCATTTAAGCATGATGTGGGACTTCAGTAAGGAGTCAAATGATGGCTTTTGCTGTCCCTGATGTCACAGCACCCTGTGGAGGGTGGGCGAGGAATGGGAGGGACAGCAGTAGAGAGACACCCAGCACTCTCTGGTGCCACTTGGAGCCGTCTCTGTGGAGTGTGGCCACCAGGGCAGGGCTGACCAGACTGTGAATGTCACCACGGGTGCTCATTGAGGACTCTGCACATGCACGGACATTGCCTACTTGGCCACCCCGGACAGAGGGCACCGGCACTTCCCTGGTTTGAACCCCCAGCCCAGAAGAGAGGGTCATTGCTAGGAGGGGTGCCTGCTTACCAACTCGCTGCTCAGCCAAGCAGGTGCCCCAAGTCAAGGGTTCACTGTCAGGCTCTTGCAGAGGAGAAAGGTGATGACCCGAGGGTCAGGGTTGAAGGAATTTTGAGTCCGAGTGCAAAGGAAAAAGGAAGAGACCTTTAAAAGCTCACCGGTGTTTCAGAGGGGGCTGGGCGGGTATGGTGACAGTGGCATCTCACGCAGCCAGACCTGGGAGCTGACTTTGGCCATCATGAGCTGTGTGACCTCTTTTCTGCCCAGTGAGATGCTCAGACGTCAGAGGTGTCACCTACTCCCCTCTTCTCCTGTGTTCCTCCATCCTTCTGCGTCCCTCATCACTTGGAGCTGCCTCCTCCGGACAGATGCCAGAGTTTGAGGTCAGCTCAAAAAAGTGTGTCAGAGGGGTGTGTAAGGACACAGGTGACAGGGAACCCCTCCCAGAGCCTGGCGAGTAGGTCTGGTGAGTGGGGCCTGAAGAACCCCTGGATCAGATCCCTCAGTTGCTTGGAGCAGCTCTATCCTCCTGGGATGGGTTCTGCTTTTGTATTCAAATCAGGTTAACAATGGGCTGGCCATTGGGGAGGGGCAGCAGGTCCCTAAGAGCCCCGTCTGAGCCACTGAACAGCAGACGCTTGGAGGCTGCACATCTGGACCATGGACCTGGACCCCAGCGAGGACATCAGTAAGTAGTTGGAGGTCTCTCACTGTGGCGCAGCCCTGGGCCCCTCTCCTCGGCCCAGGTGCTGTCCTAGGTTCTGGTCCTGGCACCAAGAGTGTCCTCCCTTCTGCAGGCGCATCTGCCATCTGAGCCCTGAGCCAGATCCTTCCTCCCTAACAGTGAGCACCCAGCCTTACGTTCTTCTTCCTTCCTCTGGCAGACAGCCCACCCCGGTGGGAGCGTGAATACCAGGATTCTTACATCATCAGTGCTGGGTTCGGTTCTTAGACGAATTTCATGAAAAGAAATGTCTTTCCTCCTGATGTAGCACAGAGCCCATTTGTTCATTGTGGCTCATGCAGCAGCCTATCCTGTCATGGCTGGGACCAATGACAGTGACATCTAAGGGCTATTTAAAGAGATGAGGGAAGAAATGAATTTTGAGGATGAAATGTCCTATGTTATAAAAGAGGAAACTTCAACCCCGAATTAGGAATGGACAGGGTGGTAGATGGCTCTGCTATGAAATGGCTGTGTCATCTTGGGTAAGTTACTTAATCTCTCTGAGCTTTCCTTTTTCTATCCAATCAAGGAGATTGGGTGAGAAGTTAATTTGAAGACCATGAAGGGGAGGCCAAAATTGTGAATGTTTTCCGTGTGTGCATGCGTGTGTGCATGTATGTGTGTGCGTGCATGCGTGTGTGTGTGTGTGTGTGTGTAGAGGGGTCTACAGCTTTCATGTGAGTTCCAGAGAGTGCTGTGACATTAGGGTATTTTCAGTCACCTAACTCGGTGACCTTAAAGGTCCTTTGTGGGTTCAACACTATTGTCTCTAATTCTGGTATCTTAGGCTTTAAGGTTCAGAGCCAAAGTGGAATATAAAATGAATCCATGCTAATCTCAGAGTTCAGTTAAAATTTTGTTGGAATCCATTTTCATATTGAAGCAGGAGACTCTTTGGAGATATTATGAGGGGTTGACAAAGGACCTGAT
This sequence comes from Solenodon paradoxus, assembly GCA_004363575.1. NCBI lineage: Eukaryota > Metazoa > Chordata > Mammalia > Eulipotyphla > Solenodontidae > Solenodon > Solenodon paradoxus. Next base: position 71,845 of record RJWH01003602.1, read on the forward strand.
CTGAATTCTGACAATTGTGTATCTATAACCATTGTGTACCAGAGCTTAGCCACAAGAGGGTCTATTGATATTCAAATGTAATCTATCTTCTTCAAAATGTCTCAGTTTATAGTTTATGTTTCTCTTAGTTGCAGCAGGTAAGTCAACTCTGGATTCTAACCCAAGTCTTGCCTCTTAGTTGCCTAAGTCCCTTGACCTCTCAGAACATCCTTTCCTTCAGTAGAACTAGAGATGGTATCACCTTGCAGGATCAGTGAAGGATTATTTCGATGTAAAGTGCCTCACACTCAGCTCAGCCCAGAATAGGCATGGGGTGAATGTTGACTCTAGAAAATTATCTGACTGTCCCCAAAGTTTGAAAATTATGTTGCTATTAATGGAAACCGTCATTCCCTGTGATGTCTCCATTTTGGCATCATGCCCATTGATAAGCAAGGCAAGAGTCAGTGATGTCCTTTGGGAACAAAGTAGGAGTGGACCTATTGTGGGATGTGGCATTCACGTGGAAGTCATCATGAAAGCCTCTGAGCTCTGCCACCATCTGATTCTGGGGTACCTCTTACAGTTGCCCCAACCAGAGGCAGTGTCTCTGGGGCTGGGCTGGGCCCCTCCCACCGCTGACTCAGCTAACGGTTCAGTCAGCTTCCAGCTGATCCTGCTTTCCTTGGAATGTCTACTCTTGGGTCTTGATTATATCCCCCAAGGCTACTGAGAATGTGTCTGCTGCCTATTTAAACTAAGAGCCTTTCAGAATCTTTCTCTAGCTTGATGAGGTTCTGTTTCTTCAGTGAGCCCTGAGGTAATGAGGTTTCCATCATTCGTCTAGGCGCAATGTCTTTGTTCAAAGCTGAAGAAGAAAATTCCCTTCCTTATTCTGAAAAGTATAGCTCTTATCACTTCTTCTATTATCCCTAAAAGTTCCTTCCAGAAATAGTTAGCAAGAGCCTCTTCGAGTAAGACAGGCTATCACTAAAGCCCCTGTCCTACTAGAGGGGCTGCTTTGGTCTGTGCTGGGGTCATGGCTGGGGGAAGAAGAAAACATCTACCTATTTTCCAAGTGTTCAAAATCTAGGGGGAAAGGCAGACTCCAATTAGGCTTTTTACAAATAATTCATACAAAGCCATTTGGCCAAAGCAATGAGAGAGAGTGGAATAGAAACTGGAGAGGCATGAAGAAGGGGACCAGACCCAGCAGGCTTTGCAGGAAGCAGGGTCCGCACCAAGTCAGACTGAAGGGGTGGCAGTGGGTGTCTCAGGCAGAAACAGCCAGAGCCAGGGCTGAGAGAAGTGGCTGCTGTGTGTGAGGGCACACGCAAATGTCAGTGTCAGGAAGTGACAGGTCACCTCTGGAATGGGGAGGCAGCTCTTAGACCAGCCCCCATTGACCCCATCTTGACCTGACGATGACACTTGGAAAGCATGTGTGTTCCACAGCCCAACTAGTTAACAATTTATTGCACAATTGGGGGCTTTCTTTCATGGTCAAGCGGGGGACTACTCAAAACACAAGTTCTCCCTGATCTTTCACCCCTATTTCTCTTGGTGTCAGTCTCACATGATTGGCATAACATTTGTTCCCACAAATATTATTTTCAGTGGTAGCCACCCTAAAGCTTTCACCCTTCTCTCTCGAGCTAGCCCATCTCTCTCTCTGCTCTGCTCTTTATTCCTGCATCACCTCTCCCTTCCATATCAGTTGCTTTCTCTCACTTTGCTCTGAACGGCATAGGAAGACTTACTCCTCGTTATGTGAGCAGATGAGAATTTTTTCCTCCTGCCCGTAGGGAATATTGGGCCTTATCTGCTATGCTCAGGCGCTAGCATATTAGCTGTGAATGGCACCGACCTCTGGTGTTTGCGAGAGCAGGTGGCCTGCTCGGGGTCTGGTCTTGGAATAAGAGCCTTCAGAGTGCGGAGCCAATTATTTGTATATTTGTTCTTCTTGGCAAGTGGGATTTCTTTTATTTATCTTACAATTCTCTGAATCTCCCTTTTAAATTTTTCTAAGCTGTGGTACAATGCACATAACATAAAATTGACCTTCATTTTTAAGTATCCAGGTCAACTGGCATCAATTCAGCCACACTATTGTATAGCCATTGCCACCATCAACTACAGAATCTTTTCATCCTGCACAACGGAGGCTGTGGACCCATCCAACGCTAACTCCCCATCTGCCTCTCCCTGTCATCGACGGCAAAAACCTGTCTACTCTCTGTCTCTATGATCTGAGTGCCTGACTCGCTCTGGTACTGCTGTGAGTGTAAGTAAGATCAGAAGGCATTTATGTCATCAGACACAAGCAGCTGTGTGTTTCCTGTCCAAAAGGGGCTCTTGCGCCTGTTGAAGGAGATGAGATGTGAAACGCACTACAGCAGGGTGGTCATGGGGGCCATTTGAGCAGAGAAGTGTCAGGATTTCAGTGCTTTTATGATGATTAATCTGCACTTGGGGCAGAAGGTATGGACTGCTTTTACCCTCTGAAATCGATGGAATGCATTTAACAAAGAGAAAGTTTAAGGTTATCCATTAATTAGGCCATTCTCCATAAGAAAAATCCTCTCTCAAGAGAAACATAACTGGTGGATGGCGAGTAGAAACAACACCTGAATAATCCTTGGCAAAGTTTCCTCAGAACCACCAATGCGATGTGTACAGGCGATGGGGTTCCAGGATGGCCACAGGGTGTGGGTTCAGATTCTGAGTTCTAAACTGGACTGTGGTCTCTGTTAAGAATGTCTGAGCTTGTCACCCCAAATCACATCTGTGAGCCTCATCGTCTTCTATGAAATGGGAAAACCGTGATTGCCATGAGCGCAAAAGGGAGTCTCTGGCTGCAGTGATGTCTTAGGGCGGAGTGGCCAGCAGACACTGCCTGGAACTCAGCCCTGACACCATGGAAACAGTGACGCTGCTGGTGACCCCTTCGGAGTGCCCTGGGCTGCCGTCACACAATGCCCTGACGTCCCATTTCCTGTTGTGCGAGATGAGATCTGCACAGGAAATGACAAATCCTCCTGGAGTCCTTTATTTTGTGCACAACATAATGGGGAGATTAATTTAGCTCTGACAGACTGTGACTGCCCCAAGGGGCAGGTGGCTCTGGCTGATGGATGGTGCTCTGAGTTTACCACCTCACTTTCTTCCCCTCTTCCTGCCCCTCCATCTAGCTTCCCACTGGACAGAGCAGCCACATGACTGTCTCGGCTCTTAGGTGGGCATCAAGGTCCTCACTCCTTTCACAGCTGGGGGAACTGAGTTCCTCAAGGATGTGTGACGGGCTCCCTGTCAGGCAGTCATGGCTCAGACTCCAGGCAATCAGAGCCAGGGTTCCTAACCCCTGTGTCAGTCACCCGGCCACAGTCCAGCCTTGACCTTCATCTTTAATTCAGATGATGGGCTCACAGACCAACAGCGGATGTGCCTGGACCCTCATCCCAGAAAATTTCAAATTTCAGCTTCTAACTTTCCAACCTGCCCCCGAAGCCATCCGCATAGGTATCTAGAGCACAGGCAGGTAAAACATAGCTCGTGGACTGAAGCTGTTTTTGTAAGGTTTTCTTATAAGGTATTTTGGGAACAAAGGCAAACACATGCAGTCGTGGATGTCTGACTGTCAGGCCACCGCAGCCACAGGCTGCATGGGCTCCACCATCTAAAACACTCACTCTGGTCGCTTATAGAAAGGTCTGCCTGTCCCTGGGTCCCTGGCGGCAAGTGTCGCTCAGATGCCGAGAAACGCGTCAGCAGTGCACCCTGAAGACCTGGGTAGGAGCACTAGTTCCCGGGAATCCTCGTGCTGGGGGCAGGACACATTGGAGCTGTGGGGTGATGCCCTTGGCACACACCTCTCCTGGTATCATGTCTGTTTCTCAGCAGCCATTTGGTTACAAAGGTTTTCCAGCTGAGACTGACAAGACGAAGGCACTGGCAGAGCTGGTGTCCAGCATTGGGGGCAGGGGGGCTGCTTCTGGCCCGCAGACAGCTGCCTTCTGGCTGTGTGCTGAGAGCCAGCGGGAAAGATGGGTGGGGGAGAGAGAGGAGGGACAGGGAGAGAGAGACAGAAATAGGGGAGAGAGAGAAGGAAGGAAGGGATAGAGAAAGAGAAAGCACTCTGTTCTCCTCTTTTAAAAACATTAATCCCTTCATGGGGACCCCACCCTTGTGACCTCATCTCAACTTAATCACCTCCAATGCCACTCCTTGAGCATTCAACACGTGGATTTGGGGACACAGACAGCCCACCATGGGGCATTCAGAGGTGCTTGGCAGTTGCTGGTCTGGCCTGGGAGCCGGGATGGCTTGGCTCCCACGCCTGGGTTCACGGTGGCTGAGCGCTGGGCCCCCGTCCCGTCCCCGTGGTGCCCGTGGCATGACTGCCTCATTTCAGACATGGTCGCTCAGGGCTCAAACAGAGTGGAGGCAAGTTCTCCATCTTTGCTGAGAGAGGAGCAGCAAAGAAGTGCGACCATCAGTACTCTCCCGGGTCTCTGGCTCCTGGGGCCAGACGATGACAGTGTTTGTTGAGACCTGGGGTGGGGACGGGCCCAGGGGAGCTGCCTTCTCACCTTGCTATTGCTGCTACATTATCCCCCACCGTGCCCTGCCCACCTGCGGACACGTGCTGTGTCTGCCTTAGTTGAATATGAAGCTTATCTCGTGCCCACCCTCACCTGGCAGTTTCCTGTGACGTCTCCTTTCACCTGTCCTCCCTTCTTGGGCTCAGGACTGCCTGTCGTCTCTTCCTCCCAACTTCCCGTCCTTTCACAGGTGTGGTGGACCTGAGCTTTGAGGCTGAGAGCCCTCTGGTTCCCCCAGCCGAGCTCCTGGAGGGGCTCTCCAGCAATGACTGGCTTCTTCAGGGGGCTGGTAAGTGCATGGGTCTTGGGTCCAGTGCTTATGCTGGCTGGGGGATGTCTATGCACCTGTCAGGGCTGGGATAGCTCCCCTAGCCCCTGGTGGTCCTGGGACCCCCCTAGTGGTGTTTGGGAGGGAAGTGGGGTGGCCTGGGATACACACAGTCCATGACCATGACCTTGACCTTGTCAGGCCACAGTCATACAGTCTTAGAACCATCACTGTTGCTGCATTAAATGCACTTGAATGCAGAGTTCTTGTCTCCATCTCCTTTCTTACATTCAGCCAGTCTTTCTTTCACTCCACAAATATTTTGAGCCATGGTGCGCAGCTCTGACTCTGCCCTTCTGACCCAGGACCTCAGGTTTTCTTCCCACCTTCGGAGGCTCTGGGGGGACCCCAGGAGCAGAAGTGCTGGCCCTCCTTTCTGCAACACAGGTAAGCTGAGTGTGTGCTCTGGGACCCTCGGGGACCTGTGAATAGAATCATGTCCTTGAATCACCACTGTCCCCCAGAGCCCGCCTGGGAGACCTCAGAAGCCCCAGATCACAGCCCTGACAAGCTTCCAGGATCCCAGCCCCACAAGGAGCTTCTCCAGGGTGGGAGCTGTGAATGCTGTCTGGCTCCCAGACCGGGTTGAGCCCCCTTGTGGAGATCAGAGGTTGCACACTTGGAAGCAGGGTTGAATCTGGCCCGACTTAGTCTGTAAATCAAGTTTTCTGGAACAGGCTCCCCTGTTTCCTTCCTGTCTGGCTTCTCTGGCAGTCCTGCAGTGGAGGGGAGAGGCTGCGACAGAGCACCTGGGCCTCAGAGCCAAGCATGTCTCCTATCTGGCCCTTCCCAGAAAGTTGGCTGCTCCTGGCCCAGCTCCCAGAGCCCCCCGCCTTCTCGTCAGTGTGGTGCAGGGAAGGGGGCCTGCTCTTTCTGGGTACATGTCGCTGGGCACCCTGTCCAGTCTCCAGGAAGCCTCCGGGAACTCCTGATCCCTCTGCCTCCTGCAACACCTCATTCTCCCTGGACACCTGCCCTCTGTGCCTGCAGACCCCAGGCTCAGCCGCAGAGTTCTGCCGGCTGCAGGTCCCTCTGTGAGCGGGGTGTGGGGGCACTGCACATGTCTGTGCCGCCCTGAGAAATGGGTGATGGTGAGAGGGTGCCTAGACTCATCTTACTGGTGGTTTGTGCTGTCACTAGGAAGGGAACTGGGCAACTGGGCCTCTGGGAGAAGACGAGGGTCCTTGTTTGTCTTCCCTGCCGCCACAGCTCCCTCAGCAGTTCCTGGAGAGCCTGGCACCCTGTGAAGGCCCTCGGCTGGGTGGGCTGGGAGACTTGCTCACAACCCTGAGGTCACAACAGCTGAGGTCGTAGTTATCAACTGTCGCCTTCTAGCTGTGTGACATCTTCTCTGGGCCTTGGTTTTCCTCATCTGTAAAATGGCACAACTCATCTTTGTTTGCTTGAATTCTAAGATGTTCTATACTCCAACTAGCACAGGTTCACTGTCCTCTAGGAAGACCTACCACTGGCCACACAGGTATCTGTCTGCACATCTGTGCACACCTCTTCACTCGGTTCCCTGTGCAGAGATGCCCTCCCCAGTTGAACCCCAGTGCTTAGCCACTGTGGATACAGCCTGGGGGCTTCCGTCTCTGGGCCTCAGTTTCTGTCTGGCCTGGAGGAGTCCACAGCCCCTTCTTGAGCTCCTCCATGCTCTGTCCCCAGCAGAGTCCCCATGGTGACAGAGGAGGAGGCACAAGAGGCCCTCCTCAGCTTCGTGAACTCCAAATGCTGCTATGACGGTGCCGTGGCCAGTGACCTCGTCATCCGGGAGCTGAAGCACCAGGCCCTGTGCAGGGTAAGGGGGCTCACGGGGGCCTGGGGAGGGCTGGCTGGTGAGGGGTGGGGTTACTGTGTGATGGGAAACTCTTGGGGGCAATGTGTGTGAATGGTGAGACGTGGATGTCCCTTCTGCCACTTCTCTGGCTTGTAGCCATGAGTGACTACAATGCGGGAATACTGATTCTCGATCATCATTGAGAAGCTGGAATGTTCTAGGTACGTGGAAAGCACGTTTTGCATCTGTCTTATCAGATCCTCGTGGCGACCCTACACGGCAGGCAGGCATGGGTGCCACGACTTTACAGAGGAGGAGTGGACGTGTAGAGACAAAGTCCCCGGCCCAAACACTGACCTGGGCTCCGAGTCAGGTTTGCTCACCCAGAGCCTGTGTCCTCGACTCCAGGATGCATCTGCCTCCAGAGGGATGGGAAAGACAGGGCCATCTCCTCGCCTCTGTCCTATCATGTCTGTGCCCAGAATCAATTACTTGTCTCCCCTGGGCCTGAGGATCCAGGGAAGCCCTATGGCTGATATTGAGACCACAAGAGGTAGCTCTGTCACCTTCTGCATTGACAGGGACGGATTTTTTTTTTCAAATAGAGGAAGAGAGAGGAGGAAGAAGTATTTAAGGAAGGAAGAGGAGGAAGAAACATCTTTGGTGTTTCATCCTGGGTTTTGAACCCGGGTCCTGAGGCTTTAAGTGGTCCACGCGCACCCCGACAGGGACAGCTTTAACTTCACATTTTCCAGCGTCACTGGCACAGTCAGCCTCTGCTGGGCACAGGCTCACACAGAAATCAGACTAGCCCGGCAGAGAGCATGGGAAGAGATCCCACGAGACTGTGGGGCCTTGGCTGGGTCAACAGCCTCCTTCTCGTGTGTCAGAGAAGAAGCCAGGTGCTGTCTGGGATCCCTTTCCATCTGTGATCTGTGGGTGAGGATGAAGGCAGAGGATCTGACGTCAGGCAGTTCCATTCTTCCAAAGGGGAGCCAGGGTAGTGGTCAGGGCAGAGCTGCTATCCTAAGACCTGCCTTTGAGGATATTTCTATGGATAAATAAATGGGGTGCAAAAGTCACGCTGGTTGTTAGGGTGCCTGCAGGGAGATTTCCTGCACTGCTACCTCTTGCCAGCAGCCTCGCTGCCCTGAGAAGCCAGGGTGGTGGGGTCTCTCTGTCTGAACTGAGCCCCGGGAGGGATGGGCAACTTCATCTTTCCACCTGAAGCGCTGTCTCCCTAAAGGGCGTGCGTGGGACTTGTTGTCATTATTCGCAGTATCGACTGGAGACTTTCACTGAGTCCAGGGTCAGCGAGTGGACCTTTCAAGCCTTTACAGGTACACGAGTTGTCTGAATTCAGTTCGAACGGGAGCAAAGGTGGCAGGGGTGGGTGGAAATACCAGAACTTGTCTAACCACGAACCTCTCGAGTAAGCTGCTCTTCTGCCGGAGCCCAGATCAACGAGGACCTTCCATCTAGAAGACTTTCCGGATCGTAGAAGCTCGTCTTGTCCAGTGAGTGGTTTACGGACGGCCCTGACAAAGACGAGCATTTGTCTTGGGCCTCAGGCTGGTGCTGCCACACTGGGCCGAACTACAGAGGCAGCAAGTCCTAGGCCCCAGACCCCACTCCCTTAGCAGCCCAAATTTTGTGGAACCTACTAGAGGCTTACACTTCTTTCTGGGAAATTCCAGGCCATACCTGTGTTTTCTGATGGCCCCTCAGTCCATCCTTCAGATGCACTCATGTGCCACCTCCTTCATGAAGCCTCCCGGGATTTCTCCGTCCCCACCACCCCGGCAGAACGATTCAGTCTTCTAGGTTTTCAGAGACCTTTGGGCAACTGGTCCAAAGCATTTGTATTGGATTATGCTATAGGATTGTCTCCCGTTATCCGAGGTTTTGCTTTCCAAAGTGTCAGTTACCACAGGTCAACTCTTGTCTGAAAATACTAGTTAAGAGAGTGATCACATAACTTTTATTACAGCATATTATTATAATTTTTCTATTTTATTATTAATTATTGCTAATCTCACTGGGCCTAATTTTAAACTCTCACATTATCACAGGTGTGAACAGATAGGAGAAAACAGTCTATCTAGGGTCGGGTACTTTCCATGGTTTCAGGTACCCACTAGGTGTTCTAGAACATACCCAGGTGGATAAGGGGGGACTGCTGTGTCATGTCTATAGTGATGTCTGTGTCTTGAATGGAGGAGGAGAAAGAACAGAGGCTGCTGATAGGAATGGTGATGAGAGTGAGGGCAGTTCCCGTTTATTGGTCCCGCACACAGCAGCCCTGTGCCGAGCCCTTAGATTCTGTTACTTCTCGTGACCTCCTCTGTGCCCTGTCCCAGAGCAGAAGGAACTGAAGGTCAGAGAGGTGCAGTGACTTCTCTGGAGTCACACATCATGGAGGTGGAAAGAACAGAAGTCAAACCCAGGTCCTGGGTGCTTACCCGCCAACTCCCAGGTGACCTGATCTCACCACCCTGCAGCCTGGATCCAGCCTGGCTCCAACCGGGCACCAAGCTGCTGGTGGAGAGAAGAAAGCTGTTCTTACCTGCTCCTCTGTGCCAGGTCACACAGTAGACGGGCTGCAGCGAGGGACTGCCCCCAGGCTGTGGGACATCAAGGTCCAGGCTCCCCCCATGTTTCAGGAGGACACCAGGAGGTTCCACGTCCCTGACTCATCAGTGGTCAAGGTAACAAGATTGGTGGGCACTGGCGGTCTCTCTGGCTGCTCTGCCTTCTGGGCCCTAAATAGCCTCGCGCATTATCCCTCTAAAAGTAAACCCCAAATCCAGACTGGTGGTTTATTCCTTGGCTACCAAACAGCCTGTTTCTAAGAAAACCCCTTGAGGAGCGTTCAGACCACCAGAGGATGGTTCTGTCACAAAACTGTAGCCATCTTGAAACAGCATCCATATTCCTGACCATCAGAGTGGTTTTTCTTTTGGTTTTTATTTTTTTGGGGGGGCCTGATGAAGTGCAGATTGGAGTTGCTATATAATAAAGTCTTGCTGGAGGGGAGCGGAACCTGAATCCGATCCTGTTGTACAGAGATACAGGCTCACGGCACGAAGCCCAAGTAGGCTGAGCTAACAGAACACTCAGCTGAGATCTTTCCCATCAGGGTCTCCCCTACCTGCCCTGCTCTCAGTTCAGAACTTGAGTGAGCTTGTGATTCTACGCGATGCATTTCCAGAGTGCTGGAAGATGGAGGAAGTATTCCAGTCTCTTCCCCAGAGGGGAAATGCTATTTTGATTCAGTGATAAATTCTAATTGCTAGTTCCCTGATGTTCACAAAAACGTCCATTTTTGGTGACTTCCACTTCCCAAGACCACATTGGAAACAGAATGAGCAGGGACCTGGTCTTTGTGGTTTGGTCTGGGAGGACACAGAAGAGTGCTGGGGTGTGGGGACATCTCTCCCTGCCTTAGCATCCAGGGCAGACTGGGCTGGGGCTCTGAGGAAATGGGCACATAGTCTCCTTGTCTTGACATTGGTATTCCTGTCAGGTGGACATTGTCCCACTGACCTGAACTGCTGCCCCGCCATGTGGGATGGTGACATCATGGGGTGGTGCCTGGGAAACTGGACCCCAGGACAGCACTCCATTTTCAGGAATGCCACAAATGTCACGGCCGTGGGCGTTACAAGTGCAGCGGCTGCCACGGAGCTGGCGTGGTGAGTGGTCGTGTGCATGAGGGGCCATGGGTGCAGGGGACTGGGGTCCCTGCTCTGACAGTGAGACCTCCAGCAAGTCATTGCTCTTTCTGGGCCTCCACTTTCCCACCTGTAAAATGGGGGTGTGGGACTGGGTGGTCTCTACTCACTTGTTTCATGTTGGTGGTTTAGGGCTTTAGGTTTCTTCTCATTTCCTCTTTTCCTCGTAAACATTCACTGGGTACTGGCTAGCCCCTGTAAGGGGACTAATCCTCGGACCTTCCACTGGGGACCCTCTGTCTGCAGGGGACGGGCACCAGAGTGCAGGGCCTGGGAGAGGAGGATGGGGCCTGCTCGGCCTCCTCGGGTCCCATAAGTGTACACAGGCTGGAGCGCAGGCAGCAGTGTGTCCTCTTACATGCCCGGGACCTAAAAGCCACATGTTGGTGGATTGGTTGCTGCTGGAGGCTCTGAGAGGCGCCGTCTCCTGCCTCTCCCGGCTCTGTCCTTGACCTTCCCTGATTTGTGGCTGCATCACTAAAGTTTCTGTCTCCACTGTCACGTGGCCTGGCTGCTTGTTGGATTTAGGACCTATACTCATTCAGCAAGACCACATCTTCACTAAAGAGAGCTGCAAAGACTTTTTCCAAATAGGGCCAATTCAGAGGTTTCAGTGGGTGCACTTGGGATGGGGCTGCCTGCTAGCCCAGCCCAGGCCCCTCAGCAGCCAGTCAGGCTCTCAGGGCATCGTCCCCTCGGGGTGCTCACCATCCCAGGAGAATGACCAGCTCTTGTGGGAGCCTGGCCTCTGCCCATACGCTGACCACAGGCCCCTCAAAGGGGCATCTTCCTCCAGCTGCCTGTCTGCCCCACCCTTCTGAAGGCCCTCTCCAGAGGCCTGTCACCCTCTCAATGCCCTGGGAATGTCTGTGGCCCTGGTGCCTGTCCCCCTGAGCCCTATTGCTGTTCGTCTGCAAGATTTCCCCAGGGCACCCCTGACCCCGTGGTCTTTCCTGCACGCCCTGTCCCTCTTCCTCCTCCCTCAGGTTTGCGGGAATCGGAAAGGAGCAGGGGAGGCTGATGTCCTCGAGAAGCAGAGACCTTAGGGCAGAGTCCTTGAAAGCTACAAAGGAAGTCCCAGACACTGCCCCCCACCCCCAGTCTGTCCCCAATCCCCCCATTCACAGACACGGGGCTGAGGCCCAGGGAAGGAAGTGGATTATCCTAGGTTACCACGTCTTGGGAGAGCCTTTGTCCTGCGTCCCCAGGGGGCCAGTGGAACTGAGGCTGGTGTGTCCGCAGGTGAGGTGTCTGTCCTGCAATGGAGCCAAGCGCAGAGCCAGGCAGGCCCGGAGGTGCCAGATGTGCTCGGGGTCAGGCAGATGGAGGTACAAGGGATGTGGGGGGCTGTGGGGTGGGGGTGTTCCCAGCATGGCGTGGCTGCTCTCCTCGCTGGCTTTCTTGCTTTTCATAGTCGGCTGTTTGGGAAAGCGAGCAGTGACGTGTTCTGTCTCATCACTGCTGTGTGTAGTGGGGCTCTGTAAATATCTGTGGAGTGGGTGGGCTTTTCCCCAGGCCGGTTCTTTCAGGGAAAGACAGATACTTATCAAGTAATCCATGGGTCTGTGTTGGGGTGGAGACACGGCAGGGAGGGATGGGCTTATAAGGAGAGGAGACCTCCTCCTGCTCACATGGTGGGGAAGGGAATAGAGACTAAATAATCAACAGTTCTATCTCTGCTCACAGGGCTTTACAAACAGTGGACCACTGCATTTTATCAATCATGTCCCTTAATGTATTTATAGATATTTAAAACAGGAAACCATGAGGAGTGAAAATATTCAGTTTTGCTGCTTAATGACATTTTTGGCTCATCGAGGCCCAGATCATCCTTCTAACAATCAGATGTAGAAGCTTTGGTGATCCTCCCTCTGTGGTTGGTGAGGGTCTTTGATTTGGAAAGAAACTCATGTTTCCTACATATGCAAGGGAAATAAATGTAATTCAACCTGGTTTTAATAAAAAAGTCAAAGCAGGCCATATTAAAGAAAACGTCTAGGAGTAGGTATCTGGGATGGCTTCAGGTACAGTTAGATTCAGGTGCTTAAACACTGTCATCAGGAATCACTGCTTTCCTGGGTGGTGGCTTCACACTCAGGCAAGCTGTCTAGTGGCAGAGGGGACCACGGGTGGCTCAAAGTTAGTAATCTCAGTCAATAAAATTGTCTCTGACAGTTCCAAAACAGTCCCGGTGGCTCTCATTCCACCTGCCTGGGTCCAGTGCCCATATTTCTATCAGCCACTGTGGCTGGGGGAGGGAATAAATGGATGGACCAGGCTGAGGTCCCAAGCTGGTCCTAGAAAGCCCAGGGGACCTCCTCCAACCTTTCCAGCTGGGCAGGGGAAGGGTGGCCTCCAAGAGGAAATGGGGGCACTGCGCCCAGAGGCAGGAGCACCAGACGGTGGGCAGTTGGAAGCAGTCCGGGCCCACCCCTGGCCACCTCTACGAGGAAGGATGTGGACTGGGGGCTCCGGAGCGACCCGGTGCCCACCCATCTGAGCGGTGCTGAGACGCGGCTCCGGCAGGTGCAGCACATGCTCGGGGAGGGGCAACAAGACCTGCGCCACTTGCAAGGGTGAGAAGAAACTGCTGCACTTCCTTCAACTGGTCGTCACGTGGTACGTGGCTGGGGCGTGGGGGCGTGGCCTGCACTGTCCTCGCGAGAAACTGGCTGTGAGGCGCGCGGCTTCTGGGATAGAAGGATTTCAGGGACTGAGACGGGCAGGTGTCTGGAGGGGTGGCGCGTGCTGGTGGCTGCGTCCGATAGACCCGCTACAGTTCTGATGACACCCTTCCTGTGCAGCAGCCGCTGTGCCCGGGTCCTCGGTTCCGACTTAGGGTTTCTCCTGCCAGGTGCCTTGTTAAGTGCATCGCAGGTGAGGTGGGCACGGACTGGCCGCGGCCTTTCCTAGGCCTCCACTTCGCAGAGGAGGATGCTGAGGCCAGAGAGGCTCCAGAACTTTCCACCAGTAGTAACAAAAGCTCTCTAGCCCAGGTCTGGTTCTGCACTACACCCATGTGTCCTTCATCGCTGTCCTTTCTCTCCCGCTGCAGGAAGAACCGCCTGTTCGAGTTTGTGTCCGAGCCCCAGCTGGACTGCCCCGCGGCGCTTCTTGCTAAAGCCAAAGGAGAAAACCTCTTCAAGGATGAAAATACCTTGGTAAGGAGGGCACCAGGACCAAAGCAGGTGACTCCCCTGCCTTTGGGGCCGGGCGGTCTGGCTTTGTGTGGGACGAGGTTCTTCCTAGAGAGGTTGGTGGGGACTGGTGCTTGGCTCCAGGGTCCCGGGGCTGCTCTTATGAATTCCACACGTGCATCCTTTCTGGCCCTCCCCTCTCCATTCCTTGCCCTCCACCCCAAGCCTTGGGCTTTCCTCCCACACCAACCAGATTCTGCCATCAGACTAAACCCTGTCATCATAGACCTGAGTCCTGTCATGAGGAGATAGTGACATGGCACCACAGTGTCCAGAGGAGGCAGGGAAGTGACTCTGGGGGGAGCTGGCCACAGTTTCATGGAGGATGGCCGGCAGAGGAGCAGAAGGGCAGAGGGGCTGGTTGAGGAGACGTGCTATTAAGGAGAGGTGTACCTGCTTTTATAAGTGTTTTATCAGCGCAGCCACACCCGTTACGGGTTTTCTGTGGCTGCTTGGTGATCGAGGGCAGAGCTGAGTGTTGGGACTGCCTCCCCGGCCCACCAGCCAAACCTGTTTCCTGACTGGCCCTGCAGAGAAAAGGTTTGCCAGCCCTGCTGTGCTGGGATGTTGGCTTTGTGGGACATCGAGCAGGCCCCCGTGCTGCCTCCTTGGGCAGGCTGGCCCTCAGCTCCTGTCTGTCCCCATTGTTCCCTCCTCCTAAAGGTTCACCCAGGTGTCACCCCAAGTCCGAGTTTGCTGAGTGAGTGGCTGCAGGGAAGGCCTATCTCCAGTCCACAATCCTTTCCTTGGAATTCCCAGGCTGCGCTATGGGATCCAGTGTTAATGCATCCCACCTGCCCTGCAGGCTGAGGCTCCTCACCCAGGCAGCACTCAGGGTGCAGCTGGCTCTCTCCCCAGGTGTACCCCCTGGTGGACTTCCCGCTGCGGGACATCTCTCTGGCCTCCCGGCAGGGTCTCACAGAGCACAGCGCCTCCCTGGCCTCCGGAGCGTGTATCCTGCAGCAGGTAAGCTGGAAGAGGCGGGGGCAGCTTACTGGCTCTTTCCTCTGGTCACACCCAGGAGGAGATTGGGCTGAGAGGCTCCTCCCAGTGGAAGGATGGGGACAGGCCAGTGGGATGGTGAGGCAGGAACACTGTGTATGCGGGACTGACCAGTGTGGCTAGAGGCACAGAGCGGGGCCTGTGGACCACAGGTGGGAGAGGTTTGCATTTTGGTCCCGAGAGTGGCTGCTGCGGGGTATCAAGCTGGAGTGCACGCATGTGATGTTGACTCTGACCCTCCAGATCAGACCAGGCTTAGCTCAGAGCTGGGGTCCTAGGGTTGGGCCAGTGTCTTGTCCTTGGGTGTGTCCCTGAGTCCAGGCTGCCTTCTCTGTCTCCTGGGTCGGGGACACCAGGCAGGGCTGTGTTGGTGCCCTGTGTCCTGATGGCACTAGGCAGCGGAGTGCAGGTTGTGGCCATGGAGGCCGCTGGTGGGGGTCCTGGGAGTTGGGAGTCTTGACCTGGGAATGCCCAGTGCAGAGCTCCGGGAGGGGTTCTGTCTGGGGGTCTAGGTCCTGGGCTGGGCTGGGGTCCTGAGGTGTCCTTTTCTCTCTGACCAAAACAGAGATACCAGTAGGGCCCAGAGGGTGCTGTGGGATGAGATGATCTGCTTTCTGTGCATGAAACCTGGAGCTCAAACTGCCCCCTTTCTGACTGTATCCCCCTTCTCTCTGTGGAAGGGAGACAGCTGCATTTAATCTAGAATAAATAAACATATTTGGGCTGGAATGGACCCCAGAAACTATGGGCTGGGGGTGTGGTGAACCCTAAGGTCTACCGGGGCTGGGTGGTAATGTGGGTGGGCAACCTCATGCAGAGGGGCTGGCGTTGGTGGCCTGTGGCCCTGAGCAGTTTTCAGACTAAGATCTCGGTTTTTATAGGAAACCTGATTTTTCAATATGGACAGTATTTAAACACTGCCCAGGTCCCTGGCTCCTAGGCTCCCACTGGGTGAGTCCAAACCAGTGAGCTTCCCAAGAAATCAGGAGGCTTGGAGCATGGAAGTAAATGAACCGCAGTCACACACCTTCTTAGTGGAAGAGCTGGGGTGAACCCCGAATTCCCCAATCCAGTTACTGGGGAGACAAGCAGCTTTTAGAAAGCCTGCAGCTGTGGGCCTGGCAGCTGGGGAAGGACCTAGGGCCAGAACTTCAGCACAGTCCCCGCCAGGGGCCCCGCTGTCCTCCCTGGGTCTCACTGTCTCCCTGTGACGGTAGAGGGTCGGCCCTGCCTGGAGTTGAGTAGAAGCGACTCTGAGAGGGTTTGTGGGCCATGGGCGTGTCCCACCCAGGGTAGAGCTTCTCGCCAGGTCCCGTCAGTGGCTGTGCCACCATGAAGGGTGCTGCGTTGTCCCAGCTCTGGGCCTTTTTTGCTTCTGAGGCTGAGACTTGGAGTCCTTTTTGGATCCCTGATTAGGCAGGCGGGGAAAATGAGGTACAGAGGTGGGGATTGGGCTGCCCAAGATGATAGTGGTGGCTCGTGAGCCGGTCCTGGACCCAAGGGTGACACTGGTACCACTAGCGGGTAAGCGACCACTGTCTTTTTTCTAAGTTGTCCTGCCGTCCTGGCTTGTTGCCGAGGCTTGTGTTTGGGCCTGAGATGTTAGCAAGGTGCCTGCCTGTCCGCCATGGTCTTGGGCCATAGTTTGCTCTGCTGGGCGTCACTGAGGTGTACGGGCAGCTAAGTGCCGGTCACACGGTAACCATGCGAGGCCACTGGTTCCTGGGCATCTGCAGCCTCTAACTGTTGGGTCTACAGCAGTGGGGGCCGGGGGAGCTGACCTGTCCATGTGGCCTCAGAGAAGTCTGGAACCGAGTGGTCCTGACCCCATTGCTCAGGCCATCTGAGCAATGATGGCGGCTCCCTTCTCCTGCTGCCTCTTGGTTCCCTTGGGGTCCTCAGTGCAACTTTTGCTTCCAAACAAGAGGGTTAGTCTACCTTTTATTTCCAAAATGATCACTGGGAGATCTGTTTCTGCCAAACTAGAGAGTCCAGTCTTATGATCTCATTCCAAACGCTATTATCTCAAAGTCTGGGGCTTGGAAGTATGTATGTCGTTTCACAGAGGAGGAAACTGAGGCCCAGAGAAAGGTACAAGAGCACACAGAAGGCCTGATGTCACTACCTCCTCCACAGTGGCCTCCAGCCCCTTAGTATTCCCTGGACCATCGCCTGTGAGCTGGGACTTAGAGCTCTTTCCCAGAAAGTGCAGGCTCTGACCCTGGGCCAGCCCCGCAGCCCCTGGCGTGGGGCCCTCAGATCTGGGCTGGGACGGGGCAGCCTATATGAAGGACTTGGGGGTTTTGACAGAGGCTCACACATCCCCACCTTGTCCCCGGCTCCCATCACTAGTAGTAATTTTCCGATGTCAATGGTGTAACCAGGCAGCACCAGAGGCTAAGGGAGGGTCTCCATAGGAGCCCCTGCTGTCTCCTGGGGCTGGCTGCCATGTCCATTCAGGGCCCCATTACCTCAGGAGGTGATCTAGTGACTCGCAGGGAAGGGCCCAGAGAGGAGGGAAGTTGTTGGGGATGTGAGCATTAAACAGAGGGCTTCCACACCAGAGATTCAGTGAGCCCAGGGGCCTCAGTTTCCCCATTTGTTTCCCCTTGCAGAACTCCTGGAGGTGGGGGAGGGAGGAAGGGTCTGAGGAAGTAGCTGGAAGCAGCCCACCAAGCTTTGAGATTTCTTTGGTGTCAGTGTTTTCTCTAAGGGTTTAGTTCAAATGGTATAAAGCACTCCCTGACCTCTCCGTGGTGGTTTGAACATAGAAATATTTAAGGTGACTTCATCCTCCACCTTTCTCAGCCATCTCCCTCTACGAGCTAATGCTCTGCAGGATGTCCTGCTTGGCTGGTGGCTCTCCACACACCCCCACCTCCCCCGGGGATGCCTGCTCCCCACTTCCTGGAGCCTAGAGTCAGATGCTGGCCAAGACCAGAGCTTTAGGGGTGTGGAAGTTTAGTCATAGATACATCCAGAAAGGCAGATGGAAGCCGGGATGCCAGCCCCAGAGCACAAGCTTCGTCCCATGGCCAGGAGGGAGCCACCAAAGCCTCGAGTAGAGCTCTGAGGGCTGTGGGCCGCTTGTCTCCTCAGCGCCAGACCATCGAGTTGATCCCTGTCACAGAAGCTCGTTACTGGTACCAAGGGAAGACTTCCATCTTCTATGTCTACGGCACCGACCGCAGAGTGCACGTGTTCGATTACCCCACGAGGCGCTGCTGGGGCTGCACCATCGTCTGACAGGGCCCCGCTGTCCAGGGCGCGCCACTCAGTGTCTGTAGGGCAGACAGCCGCGGGTCAGCGCGCAGTCTTCATTGCCTGCATTCGACAATCACATACCAACCCTCTCGTGTCCTTCCAGAAGCTTCCACACAAGGCTCTTTCAACAGCACATACTCTTCTAGGATCACTGCTTTAAAAAGTAGGGCTTTAAATGCCTGGGAGCCCCAAACCTGGGCCTGCCCAGCTGTGCTTCTGTTTCGCTTTTCCTTCAGCCCACTCAGTTCTGACGTGGTAAGAGGAGCCCCCTGCCAGGCTGACAACTACTGAAAGGTTAAAAGGGCTCACAGATGGGTCGTCCAAATGTGCACCAGCACCAGATGGCGCTCCCAGGCACAAAGCCATCTGCTCCTCACTCTGGAGTGGGGTTCACACACAGCTGGGGGCTTGGGGATTGGCCCCTCAGTCCCGTGTTGCCTGGAGATTCAAAAGCAGTGAAGCTCCAAGATGGATTCACCAGGAATCTGGGGGTTGCTGGGGCCTTGTGGGCTGTCACCCCCTCCACACAACCTGTGCCCCGCACAGCAGGCTGCTCTAAGGGGGACACCGCCCCCCCCCCCCCCCCCCCCCCCCGGCACGCACTCCCCAGGGAGGAGACACATGTTTTCCGCACTGGAGAGCCTGCCCGCTGTGTCGGATGGACGGAGGGTCAGGCTGCTGTTCTCTAGGGTGGCGCCCTACAAGGAAGGTTCTGGAGAGCCACCTGGACACATGCAGGTTCTTACAGGAAGGGCCGCCTTGGAACCTGCCCACCGAGTGGGGTGTGTAGTGGACCTCCTGTGCCCCAGGCACATGTGGGGCCCTTCTGGTGTGGGCAAGTGGAGGGGGCGCCATGTAGATTGAAGGCCAGTTGCAGGGGTTGGGGGCAGGCGGGGGCTGGGGCTCTGATCCTCAAATCCCTGCCAGCCTGCAGCCCTGTAGCTCATGCTTTGGGAGCGTTGCAGGGCTCGGGAGTCTGAGGTCACCCACAGGGCATCCTTGATGAGACACAACTGAGCACTGGCTCTGAGCCTCCCTGGGGCTCCCTGAGTCAGCTGGGATGTTGCTGTTGCCCCAAGTTTGGATGAAGCACAGTGGGTGTGTCCCCACTGACTGCTGGCCTTGCTAGCAAAACAGTGGGGTTCAGGGGCATCCGGCTCCCTCTGGCGGACAAGGGGAACTTGGCTGAGATGCAGAAGGCCCTGAAGGCGGAGGCTGAGACAAACCCAGACAACCTTCAGGCTAACATTCCCCTCCGCCAGACCAGGGCCTCTGCTTGAGGCACTGAGGCAGGACAGGAGCACCCTGGGGACAGGGCCTGGCCACGCCTTGCAGGGGAAACAGGGAGGGTTCCCTGACATCCCAAAGTCCTGCTGTGCTCAGCCTGGGAGGCCAGCACCTCCCACTCCCGTGCTCCCCTGAGGCCGTGCTTCTGCCTGGAGCATCATGCAGATGCAGGGGTCGGTTTTTGGAAGCAACACTCATGGCATTTGATGGGGAGTCCAGGAGCCTGGTGCCCAGTTTGTGCGAGAGCGTCCCCACATGAAGCCTTTGCGCCTTCACACGGCATCCGGGCGTCCCCTGACGTCCACGTACAGCTGTTATACACAGTCCCAGCTCTGATCACCTAATGCAGTGCTGTTTCATTTAGCATCCCTCTGTTTTGCATTGTCCCACATGCCATGTGTGACGGGCCCTGGACCCTCCTCTGAGGCCCTCACTTGTGGCTGTCCTCACGCACGACCACCCAAGGAAATACACGTATTGAAACACCACCTCACTTCTCCTTTATATTTACAATGGGGAATTAAACTTTTCTAAGCCTTTAAAATACTTTTTTCCTACTTATTTTTGAATTAATTTTGTTGATGGAACTTTGCGTCATATGTATAAAATGAGCATCATCGTAAATCGCCACGTGTCTAATACAGTATGTTCACCACCAGTCCAGCTCTTTCTTCGCCAGAGTTGAAAAATTATTTTTAAAGCATGTAAGTGGGTGAATAGGAATGCTCTTTAGGGTGCAGAGGGAGAAAGCCACGTGAGCTGGTGTGGGCGAGGGTGAGGGCCCGGGACAGCGTATCCGAAGGGAGAGGTCAGATCGCTAGGTCTGGGCTGTGGTGGGAGGAGATGCCATGGACCGGATGTGTCCGGCTGTCCTATGCTGTCCTAGCCCCCTGTGTAATGGTATTTAGAAGTGGGGCCTCTGGGAGGTAATGAGGTCACAAGAGCATAAATGAGACTAGTGTCCTATTAAAGCGACCCAGAGCTCTCTGACCACGTGAGGTGACAGAAGCAGGTTCAGACCACACACCTGTCTGCCGCCACTCTGGATGTCCATCCTCCAGAATGGAGACATTTTTTGGTTCCTAAGCGCCCCAGGCTGTGGTGTCTGTGACAGCAGTCCTGATGGACCGAGACAGAGGTGCTGGCCTCTGATGTGAGGCCACGTGGTGCCAGGCAGTGGCTTCCAAAGCCAGGACCTGATGGCCCAGCCTGGCTGAGAAGGCTTTTCTGTGGGAAACAGTGCCCAGTCCCCAGGTGTTTGGGGCAGTGTGGCTGAGGTGGCATGGCTGTAGCCAGCGCCCCGAGGTTAGACTTAGCACACATAGTTTGGCATGGGAAGGAGGGCTTTCCCTCAGGTGCTGCCCTGGGGGACCTTCAGGCTGGTATGGGGGGTGTGTATGTGCACGAGCACAGGCTTGGGCTCAGAGGGAGGTGGGTTCAACGTTGCTACATCAGGACAACCTTGCTCAAACCGGGTGACGTGGAAACTACCCAAGAGGCATTTGGAAATTGACATTTGGAGTCATAATTTGGTAGTGGAATCAGACGCTCAGCCTTGAATTTCTCTAAATTTCAGTTTCTTCTTCTCTAACGTGGTGCCAGCCCTGTCCTACCTACCTAGAGGGCTGTTTGAGGGCTCAGGTAACAAACACCCTGAAGAGAAGTTTTCTGAGGAAAGGGAACCAGGCTTTCCAGTGCACCTGCCGCTCTGGGCTTTGTCCACCAGGGGGCAGCAGGTGCACGCTCATGAAGCCTGGGGGCGTCTCCCACATCTGGGTCATTTTGGGGAAACCAGAATCCCAGGAAGGTCCTTCTCTCTGGCCCCTGACCTCAGGGACAGGGACGTGTCTCCCTAAGTCTCTTTGAAGATGACTTAGTGCATCTTCTGTACCAAGATTCCAGCTAACTCTTTGATCCTTCAGAAGGACTCCTGGGAAGCAATAGGACTTTGGAAGTCAGGCTTCAGACGTTAGGCTCGGAATGAACAGTCTAGGTCAGCAGGGCAGCTCTCAAATCCCACGCACTCGTCTGCTCACTGGGCATGAGTGCTGTTTCTCTGCCTGGCACCAGCACTCTGTGGGAGGGGCGTGGGCTTGGTCTTCACAGCAGCGGGAACCCCTGCTGTGTTCCTCAGACATATCAGGTGATGTGAGCCTGCGAGGTAGGTATTGTCACAGCACCTGGTGGGTGGATACTAAGACCAAAGAGTTCCATCTAAATCTCAAGCCTAGAGGACAGGTGGGGACAGGGCAGGGCAGTCTGGCTTTTAGGTTTCTGGGGACAGACATGACAATGACTTGGCCCTAAACACTTGGCCTTAGTCACTCAATACCCAGGCATGCCCTCCTGGGCTGGCCAGAGGGGACAGATCGTGGGCAGGTGGGGGTAGGAGGGTGAGTGCCCAGTTACTGTGCGGGGGTCTCTATGGTATGTGACATCCCCCAGGGCCTGAGACCAGGGCCCACAGCAGCACCAGCCCGATGACGCTCCCCAAGTCCCACATGGCTTCCCACTCTTGCCTGTGCAAACCCGGTGCTTCTGGGGAATCCCGTCTCATCTCTGCAGGAATTTTGTGTCCCTTAAGGACTGAGGGACTGAGTGTTCCCCGCTGAGGCTGGCCCTGCCAGGCTGTCGGTGGTGAGAGAGTGCAGAGTCCTAGGAGCTTTATGGCCTCTCAGAAAGAACCACCCAGAGCAGCCTAGACCCCTGCACTGTGCACAGAAGGGACTTGGTCCCCTTTGCCATTGAAGCTGGTGCTTCTCTAAGTCCCGAGCCGCCCCCAGCGTGCACATCATTCTCATTCCCAGAGCCTTTCTGTGTATTTCTCAGACCGTGAGCCCTCACTTGCTCTGACTGGGCTGTCCCATAGCCAGCCATGGCCTCAGTTCCCGCCTGTCAGGTGGGGATGGTATTGCTCCCTTCACAGGCCTGTGAGTGTCGGCGTGGTGTGGGGACAACAGACTTGGGAGCCCTAGCACTTCCAGGGGTTTGCTGAACGGGGACCCCACCTGCTGCCCACAGAACTGCAGGTGCACCCTCCTGTGCGTGAGGGAGCACAGTCTCCACATGCTTGTCTTCGTTCTGATTGTCGCAGTCTTGACCCCTGCGGTTTCTGACTTCCTAGGAGGGAGCAGAAGGAGAGATGCCTGCTTCTGCCGTTTCTGCCGGTGCCCCAAGCGCCCAAGGCAAACGGGCACCTCACCTTAGGGGCTCTTGGCCATACAGTTGCCCCACCTGCATCCCGAGACCTGGTCCTGTCGGAGGCTGGGGCTCCTCCCAGTCTCCAGGAGACCTGCAGGAGCTGCCGCCCTGGCCTGGGCTGCGTGACTCCTCCCCATTCCTGTGCCCTCCACACTGACTGTCCCAAGCCTTAATCATGGCGCGTGCGTGTGAAGTCCTTCCCGAGTGCCAGCTTGTGTGTGAGCCAGCTGGCCCGGGGGCCCTGGATGGATGTGCTGCCCAGCTGAGGTCAACAGCAGGCTCTTTCCAGGCTGGGGCAGAGCAGCCTGTCTGCCTGTGGGCGGATGGGGCAACAGAAGTGTGGTTCCAAGGTGGAATTTTCTCTGAAGCTGAGGCTGGCGAGGTCTCTCACAGCCATCCCTGAGAACAGAAGGTCAGGAACAGCCCTCTGTGTGGCTTCCTGTGATATCACTGTCCTGGCTAGTGACGGAGAGAACCTGTGTGGCCCCGCTCCCTGTCGTCACTCACAGGACCAGGCTGCATGACATCTGTAGTCACGCACACTCACGGGAGTTGTGGGTCGGTGGAAGCGCCCCGTCTTGAGTAGCTTCCAGCTTGCCCAGTGCACCCGAGAGCTCACTCGTCCATCTGCCCCTCTGTGGAATGGGGCTTCCAGAACCACCTCCTCTCCAGCTGGTGAGGATGCGACACTGGTAACGTTGGCAGATCCTTCGTGGCTAGCATGTACCAGCGTTTACTGTGACTAACCTGGCGCCAGCAGTCGCTGTCCTGACTGATGCTTCTAGCTTGGACAGTCGTCATGGGACTTCATTGACACAGTGCTTGGCATCTGTGCTCATTCAGGGCCAGGTATTTTATTATTACTTTTCTGTTATCATATTTTACAAAGTTCTTTGCCTTCATTCTGTCCCTGCTCCAGATGTGGGAGAAAGTTGGAATTCCTTTTTTAATTCTATGCATGTTGGAACAGATGTACAAAAGCAAAATGTCTAATTTGGATCATGAAGAGCGAGGGTCATAGCTTTGACATGTCAAAAAAACTGATCTGTCAATGCTGTGACTGAAATTCAGAATATTTGGGCTCAAATCCTTCTGTCCTTCCTCCTAGCGATGTGAGTTCCTGCTTTGGGGTGAAGCTTGAAGGCCCTTTAATTCGCCTCTTGAAATGGGAGAACTCGCCTTGAGTCACACCAGACACTAACTGCCTGTTTGCAAAGCACTTCTCCATCTAGCTTCTCACTTAGACATGCAAATTAGTCCTTGGAGGCCCATTTATTTTCAGACTCATTTCAAAGATGAGGAAACTGAGGTTCGCAGAGATTGAGTTTCCTGATCTCTGCCGGAGGTTGTGTGGTAGCTGGACCGGCAGAGGGTCTTCTGGTTTCTCCGTTGTGGAGCTGGATTCGCCTCGTGGTGAAGCATGGGCGTCCGGGAAGTACTAGCCTCCCTCCTCGGCAGCTCCAGTTGTTCGAGAGTCCTGACCAGGCCTTAGGAAGCCGTTTCTCTCATGTCTTGTCTGGTTCGTGGCCAGCTCTTCTCCCTGGCTCCACGCTTCTGCTGACCGTCTCAGCAGTTCCTGCATCCAGGAGCACCTGTCTCTCCTGGTTGCTCCAAATAAGTTCCCAGAACCGAGACTATTGGGCCCAGTAGCCTGGCCTGGACCAGCCTGGAGCTCGTCACTAAGGCCAGTGATGGAATGAGCTATTAGCCGAGCCTGCATCCAGGGGGAGCAGCCCCTCAAAACCTCCTGGACTTGCAAGGGGGAAGCCTGGTTCCCCTCGGAAAATCTGGGTACTGTTCCCAGAAGTGGAGGGGAGTCCGCAGCTGGGCACAGGGAGTCTCGAGGCTTGCATGGAGCAGACTGGTAATGCAGATGTGAAAATCCTTCTGGCTCAAAGCATCTGCTTTTTGCCTCCTGTCTCCAGCTGAATTCAGAGAGAACCATCTGAAAGACAGGCCTTCTGCATGGCTGTCCAGCAGGGTGGCAGCGAAGCCTCCTTGGCTTTGCCCTGGAGCAGAGAGCGGTAGATACAGCCCACCATCTGTGAAGGGGCAGGATTTGTATCATCAGACACAGATCAATTAGGGAGACTTTTTTTGCAACACTCCCCATACGAGGCTGTGCAGCTAATCATGAGCTTGAACAACTTGGGTGACAAAATGTGAAATGAGACAAGGAAAGGTTTGCCGGATGGTCTCTTGGGAGGGAGCTGTGTGGTTGAGAAGAGGACCCTGGGGACAGGGCCAGATGTTCTGCAAGCGCTCTGCATAACGGGCAAGAGAAGCTGGATGGCAGGAGGGAGTGACTGGCTTCTCTGTGGAAGCAGAGCAGGAGAGGGAGAATGAGAAGCGTCTAGGGAACCTGGTTGTGTGTGTAATTTTATGGTAAATTCAGGGAGCTGGGTAATGGTTTTCTGAGAATGCAGACTTGCAGTAGAATCACCAAATCTCCAAATGTGTGGTGGCCTGACTGTCTTCTTTAGCCTTCCTAATACTCCAAGGTCATCCTGAATGGGTTCTTTTGATTTCTGGCTTCCTTTGATTTTGGCTGACAGAGGGTTTAGGGCTTGGCCAATGGGGAGCTTAATTTGGGTTTGGCCATAAGGGAACATTGGGATTGGCCAATGAGGAGGTTCATTTGGGTTTGGACTACAGGGGAGCTTTGGGTTTGACCAATAAGAGCTGCAGTGTATGTTTGGTCAGGGCGTGATGGGGAGAGAGAAATTGATGTCGGAGGATACATTTTTATCTAATTCCCACTTCCTTAAATGATTCTAATTTGTGACTTGGTTCTTACCAGGTTCATTTAAGGAGTATTTAATAGAAATGTTATAAAGGTGCAGGCAGGTGTAAAGATACCCCAAAGGCTCTCGTGTTCCTTGGCACTAACAAGAACCAACCCAAGACAGTGTGGAAGTGGGAATTAGATGGTGAGGACAGTGATGATGACAGTGATGATGATGACGATGATGGTGTTAATAATGGTGGTGATGGTGAGGCTGGTGATGATGATAGTGAAGATGTGATGGAATGATGGTGATGAGCAGGAGAATGGTGATGACAGCAATGATGATGAATATGATCATGCAGATGGTGACAGTGGTGGTGATGCTGGTGATACAATCAGGTGGAGGCGATGAGTGGAATTTGAAGGAAAAGTCAAGGATGACTCATGGAGATCTAAGCCAGGTGACTGAGAGAGCCCATTTTAAAATTAAATTCAAAGTATATTCATATGGCTCTATGCTTTTAGAGAATTTGAGAAGTTGGTTACCCTAACCCAAGTTGGCTATGGTCACCTCTCTCTGTCTTCTCTGCTGTGGGCTGGCTCTTGTGTTGGGTGATGTTAAGCAGCTTAGGGGAGGGCCCGTGCCAGCTTCATTAGTTCTGTGCTAAAGCTGTCTGTTTCATCACAATTTGCAGAACATCTGAATTATATTTAGCATTTCTTTCATTTCTATGGTTGTACCCGGGAAGTCAGCAGTGTTTCCATTAAGTGGCTGCAGAATTAAATATGATGACTATCAAGCAAAGTTATTCAGTCTTAGCTACATTTATCTGCAAAGATGGAGACTTGTTGTCTACTTGTTAGAGAGATTAAATCTTGGCAGAAAGAAGTAGAACGGACATACTGGCACCAAAGTGAGCCTTTTCTTAAAGTAACTGGCAAGATTTGAAGGGACTTAATGGCAGAGTCGGTAAGCTTCTCACAGCAAGAGTCAGTTTTGCTTGGGGCTGGGTTGGTGGCTCACCGAAAGCCGTGTCCTGATGTGTCAGTGAGACTACCACACGGCCAGTCTTGCCCCAAAGGCAGGCTGTCACATCACCATGACACCTGGCTGCACTCCTCAGGACCCCTGGAAATTGACACAGACAGGTGACACAGGTAAAAATTAGCTCAGGATTAATCAGCTTGACCTCTCAGCCTGGCTTCCCCAAGAGCAGACGGAGGCCCCATCACACAGGGCTTCTATTTAGAGAAGCATCTGAGCAGCTGGGCGTGGGCTGGGCCAGGCTCTGCAGAGGGCTCGCGTGGAGGGCTTGCTTGGATCTCCAAGCAGGCTTGCTGGCGACATCACTTGTGCCAGGGTTTCTCGGACCAAGAACCTCCCACTTCTTTCCACAGAGTCACCCCTTCTCCTGAAGAAGGCTGAGCCAGGAAACTGGTCCCCTGGAAAACAACTGAGGATGTGTACCTTTTGGCTGTATTTTTAATGAATGTGTTTTCCTCCACCCCTGCCCTGCTCAATAGCAATTTTCTCAAGTGACTTCTGGAAAGACAAATAGGTGCGAACATAACCAGGAACACCAAAATTGACCTTTCCAAAAGTATTTGCATCCTTTTAAAATCCCATCTAGGTGTGCACTAGCAGTGGTGCTCAGAATCCTGGCAGCATCTCTGCTTTAGTCCTTAATACAGAACATTTCAGACGTGGACCAGAGAGAGTAGTAAGGGTAATGAGCGCCCGTGCACCCAGCACCCACAGTCAACACTTGCTCCACCAGGGCCAGTCCCGTGTCATCAATTCCCACCTCCCGCCTTCGGTTATCCGACGAGGTTATCCGAGAGTTGTGTTACTCCCTCTGCCAACTCTTGAGTCTGTTAGGGTGAACTGTGTGCAGTTGGTGACTTATTTAAAGTTGGTTGGTGTGGCTGGAGACTCAAACATCACTCCCTTAGGTGGGTCCTGTGGTTCTGTCTCCTTCCACATGTTTCCTCTCTTCTCAGGTCCCCCCAGGCTCCTGGCCTTCCCAAGAAGGATTTTGGAGAGGGGTAGATTTGTCTTTGGGGCTCCCAAGCTCTTCCTCCTGTAAGTACTCAGACAGCATGTGTTTTCTCCCTAGTGGGAACTTTTACTCCTGACACATTTTGATTTTCTGCTAAAACAGGTTCCAGAGCTCAGAGCCCTGGTGGGTGGGCGGAGGGTTGGTGCGTCTGGGCCCAGTGGGGCCGATGTTTCTAAGAACACTTGGAGGCCTATTCACTGTTCTGTGACCCTGGCCAAGTCACACAGCCGTTCTGTGCTCCCGTTTCGTTGTACCTGACAGGAGAATATGTTCCCTCATTTCCTTTCGTTCCCACCATTAGATTCAGACAGCCTTGCCTGTGGTCATAGCAAAACGCTGACCTCGTATGTGATGAGCGCTCAGCCACGTGTTGAGCAGGCAGCTCAGACGCTCCTGGCAGCCTTCACACCGAGGGCCGCTGTCCAGCCACACCCAACCCTCGCGGCTCCTGCCACTTCAGGAGTCTGGCCTCCGGCGCTGGTTGAGGGTGGCCTTCCATCCCCTGAAGTCGCCTGGCTGACTCAGAGGACACCCTCAGACAACTGCGGGGAGAAGAGACCTCCAGTGCCCTTGACTGAACGTTACTTTCCTGGGAGACAGCCGGGTCCTGGGCTCGGCTCTATTTCGGTCATCATGGGGCACAGCCGTCTTGCAGAGGCCCTGGGCCCTCAGGGACAAAAGGCCAAATTCTGCTCCAAGAATGGAAATTTGAGGCAACTTGGCCCCTGCCCCTGGGGCTCCGCTGCTCTCTGGAACCAGTTGAGTGATGATATCATGGAGCGTGTGACTCTCAGGACGCGCAGAGCCCCTGTCTCTGGGCTGCAGTCGGTGTGAGGCCCCAGGGAGCCTAATTTAGGAAAAGGCATCAGCGGGGTGGCAGCTGTTGAAAGAGCCGGCTCCTGCCTGCAGCCAGAGAATTCAAGCAAAGGGCGCTTTGAGACACCTTGCTCTCTTGCTCTAGAGGCGAACCTTCTCTCCATGGTCTCCCTGAAGAGGCTTGGTGTGGGGAGAACAGGGCCCACAGCGGTCATTGCGACCACCCTCCCCGTGCCCCTGAGGTGGCGGCGTGCCGCCGTGCTCTGTGACGGGAGCTCAGTCTCTGAGATGCCCATTTCACCCCAGCAATGGCAATGCCGACTGCTGGGCGGCCCCCTAGAGCGCGTTTGCATTCCCTTTCTTGTGACCAGCTTTCCCAGCTGCTCTCCCATCCCCTAGCGAAACAGAGCCATGGCAGTCACTGCTCATATGACACAGCTTCAGTCCCCACCACTGGCCACTTTATTCCCTGCGTGGAACCCAGCCTTCCACCATCTTTCTTAGTGGCCAGGAGACACTGACCTGAGCCCAGGAGTTGGACCCTCACTGTCCCCAGCCTCACAGCCACCCTTACAACTCTGCCTGGCAGACCCCACCCCCGCCACTCGACACAGCAAACCCACCTCTTTGGCACTCAGGCTGCCTGTCAGGGTCCCCCTCTGGGATTTTGGCAGCTGCTTTAAGGGCCCACGTACAGCTTCCCACCATCTGTCCCCTTTATAGTCCTGCCTTATGGTTCTCACATTGTCCCCTGCTGTCTGGATGTTTGGGGTCCTAATTCTCTGATTCCAGGGTGGCAGTCCCCTCTGCTCTGTGACACTCACACTGTCGATTAGCATGCTGCCTGTGCTGCAGGTCCCTGGGGACCACAACCCTGACGGGCTCTGGACTTGGGGGACTGTCATTAGTATGTTGTGCCCCATGCCTTCACTCTCCAGTGTGCCTGGGAGGCCGGACTGCGGTCCAGCTGCAGCCCACCTGCCCAGAGGTTTGCTCGTGGAGAGGCACTTTCGGGGTCACAGGTGGGGCCCGGGGCAGTGAGCTGTGTGGGGCCCAGTGTGGTAAGTGGTGTGGGGCTGGTGGTCCACAGCAGGGGCAGGTTGGAGGCTCCTGGTTACAGGAAGGGCTGGGCTGTGGGGGTCATTGCAGGGCAGGGCATGATACCTGCTGTCTGATGGAGGACGCACAACCAAGCACTTCTCAGGGGCTGGACTCTGTTTCTCTGCTTTGTTTCCTCTCTCCTCACTCTGTCTTGTCCTGTCCCTCCTTCCTTTCAATGTTTTTGTCCCCTGAGCTCCTCATACCTGCCTCACTGTTGGGGGTTCCTGGTCGCAAGCCACCGGGGAAGACACATGTCAATCACTGGCTTCCAGGTGTGGCGAGGTAGGCCCACATGCACCCAGGGCTTCTGGGAGCTCAGAATTTCTGGCTGGTTCCAAGGCCTGAGTTTCTGTCCCATGGTCATAAACCATTGTTACTTACGACAACTTCTCAAATGGGCTTTCCACTGGAAGAGAGTAGAATTCCTGTCGGACTGGGCTTGCCTTTGGTTTGGAAAAGGTGCCCCCATAATAGTTGACTTTGAAGTCAACCCAGGTCATTTGGGGATTCAGGAAGCTGGTGAATGTGGTGATAAAGGAACTAACCAGAGGCCAGTGTGATATCCTGGACCCAGGAAGAACCAGGAGCTCTTCCACCTTTTGGAAAGAGGGTGGGTTCTGTCATCAGCTTGGATCTGTGTGGGAGCTCTTCCTCTTGTGGCTGTGTGACCTCAAGCCTCACAATCTCTGCACCTCGGCTTTCCTCATCTGTCAAGTGCGGTGATGTTTTGCTGGGTCACTGTGAGGACTTATGGATTGAGGACAGTCCTGATAGACATTGACATTATTGTATTTATGATTTTACTCTCTGCCTCTAAGAGCACTGATACTTGTTTTAAAACACACTGGCCCTTCTAAAAGGGGAAAACAGCAGTGGCGAACGTGACAGAGTCCACAGGATGCTCAAGTGATGGTTGGACAATGATTTCTAACCTGTGTTTCTCTGGCTGGCACCTCTGAGTCAATTTGCATTTCTTTGTTGCTAGTTATTAAAATCTTTTCAGAGGGGAAGGTACAACAGTGTTTCAGAAGAAAAATGTGAGCCTGGCCTTTGTAGGGGTCAGCAGGACCCACAGAGTGGAGTCTGGGACCTTGTGCTGAGGTGCAGAATGGGTGGGCAGGGCCTGCCTGTTCTGGGTGGGATGTGGGATGGAAATCAGAGAGTGCCAGGGTGCTGGCTGGAAGTGCTTCCCATGTGTCTGGGACGAGGACCAGGGCCAGCGGTGTGTGGGACTATGCAGGAGGATGGGGTTTGCGGCTCACTTCTGGGGCTCTGGTGGGGAGGATCAAGGTTGGGAAGAGCCCTCTTGATCCTCCGACCTCCATTCCCCTACCGGAATCTCAAAGTCAGCTTCCAATTGAATTCTCTGTTCTCCATCCCAGCCAACCATGCCCCTGGAGGCCAGCCTATCGGTCAGTTCACTGCCAGTCAAGCAGACCCTGTCCGATGGCCATTTCTCTCTCGGATTTGTGTCCCTGTCACCTTCCTCTGAGTCCCAACCTCATGCTGTCATTTCATTAGGATTTCCCAACTCGGGATTCCATGAGGGGCCAGCTGAGGCCACTGCACTCTTGGTGGATTGCAGCCTATTTATAGGATGCACCGGCTTCAGACCTAGTGTCTCCCCAGCGGCCCGGCAGCCACGTGGATTGTGTTTTCTTTTCTCTTGTTTCCTTATTCTTTACATTATGTAAAATTTTACTTACTTAATGAATTATTCTCACAAATGAGCTGCAAATATCTTCTCACTGGGAAGCATTAAAAAAATAGAGAAATCCAGAAAGAACACCTAGAATAAAATATTTAGATTCTAGCTCATTAAATTCTGTTAGCAGTTTGATATGTTTCCTTGCTGTCTTTCTTCTATGAATTATGTGCGTATGTGTGTAAATACAAGTGTAAGCGTAGATGTCTGTGTGAAGTAGAATTTAACTCCTGCCTCGCAAAGGATCGCTGGCCATTGACCCTGCTCCCAGGAAGTAGTTTTTGTTTGCCTGCGGGTCTTGGGCCAACCAGTCATAACAATGTGATCAGAGGTGGGGCTGGCCATGCAAAAAGATGAACAATGTGACTTAGGAGGGGCGCACTGGGCCAGGCAGTATCTGTTGTCCCAGAGACTAGACCCACCATGTTGGTCAATCTGTCCGGCCCATGAAATGTGAGCCCCAGTGAGCACTCTGCACACCGAGATCTGGTGAGTGAGCAATCCTGACACCCATAAGGGTTTGCTCTGTGCATACTGGAAGAGTTAACGTGTACATGACCCCACAGAAAGTGGACATTGGGGTCCCCATTTGACACCTCTGGATGCTGCCTAATGCACATCTTCTCTTGACTGGTTTTAGTCTGTCTCCTTCCCTGTAATGAACCGTAACTGTGAGCGTAAGAAATTTCATGAGCTCTATGTGAGTTTTTCTAGCAAATATCAACCTTGAAGTTTTTGAGAACACCCCAGAATTTGCAGTTGGTATTAGAAGTGAAGGTAGTTTTGGGGACACTGCCATCTTAACCCAGCCCTGTGTATTAATTACATTGTGTGTGTGTGTGTATTTAAAATTACATAATTTGGAAATCTATTGAAATTACATAATTTGGAATTCAGTTCGCCTTTCAGATGCTTGGAGTTCTGTAAACCTCTGTGTCTCAACTTCTCACCTAACGTAATTGGGGTTTACAACAGCACCTGCATCCGCAGTTGCTACCCAGAGTCACTAGTGAATATTTGTGAAGCTCTTGGGACAGTGCCTGCCGGGTGTTAGGCTGCATGCATGATGAGGGTGATGGGTCTCACGCCAGGCTGTTGTGATGAGCTCCTTGGGTAGTGCTTCTGTGACTTCCCTCTGCGTTTCCACCAAGAGTAGTGGGCTGGGGTCTGGAGAGCTTTGTGGGGATTAACTCTGGCTGTGCTAGCAGGCTGGGTAAACTAGGCCTAGAGCAAGGATTTATTAAGGCAGAATTGACTTGACGCACTCTGCGTGCATAGGCCTTGTCCAGTGAACTGCTGGCTTAGAAAACCGACAGTGGAATGAAAAAGAGAAGGGCAAACCGCCATGGAAACTTCTCAGTGTGAGACGCTGTTGATTTGTTATTTCATTTACACCTACAACACCCCTAAGAGGAAGCTGCTATGCCCCTCATTTTCCAGATGAGAAAATTGAGTCTTAGCTTAGGAAACTGGGGCAAAGTGACATGGTCAGAACGTGTCAGGTTGGAGTTGAGGCCCAGGAACCTCGCTTCTGAAGGCCCATTCATCTGGAGTTGCATTTCCCTGCTGGATGAGAGCTGGAGGGGGAGCCACGGCTACTTTAGAGAGGGGTGGTGGAGCTGGGAAAGTCAAGCTGGGATTCAGTGAAAGCAGCTTCAGACTCTAAGAAGCACCTCTCCATCTACATAATGACTTTGTTTTTTTTTAAAAAGAAAGGTGCAGGCAGGAAGAGAGAGGAAGAAGCAGGTTTTTATTTAGTTGTTCATGTTGGTTGGTTGTAACCCCCCATCCTACCCCACCCCCACCCCTGGAACCTGGATCCTTGAAGTGTGTGTGGACTGTGCCATCCAGACTTAATGCTGTTCCACCAGGGCACACCTTCAGAATTGTTATGTTATTCAACACATTCAGGGGATTTTCTGAACAACTGATATGGCCAAGTACTCCCATTTATGCTTGAGAAAACCAAGGCCCAAAGGCCGATTTCCTTTGTCGGATCTAACCCTCTACAGGCTCAGAATGGCAGTTAAGTCTGCATGCTGGCCTGAGGGTGTAAAGCAGTATTGTGAGCAAGTCTCTGTGGTTGGGACTCAGGCCCCTTTGGGCACAGCTCTGAGCCCCCAGGCCTCTCCCCTGCCCCGGGGAAAGCTGGCTGCAGATTCCTGGGTGCAGAATTCCTTTCTCTTCTTGCCTGCCTGCCCAAGTCCTAGGGACAAGTGTGTTCTCCTGGGCTTTTGGTAATGGAGCATTTCAAAATTGAACTAGATTAAAAATAAAAGCCACAATTAGTTTCTTTGGTAGCTTTATCTGCAAATACATGGCTGCCTCTGGAGGGTTGCCTTCATTTTTCCAGGCTTGATTCATCATCGGAAAGATGCTTCCTCCAAGATACAGCAGAAAGCTGAGGAGGAGTTCACCTCTGCTGTGCAGAGCAGAAACAGCCCAAGTTGAAGGCAGGGGTGGCTGTGGGCAGTTGGACCAGTGACTCAGTGTGGTCCCCGTGACCCCATGTGGACTTCCAGAGATGGCCAGACAAGATCAAGATGAAATTGGCATTTAGTTTTCTCGGGGAACTTCTGCCTGTGGGATAATTGTGGGCTTTGTCACCCTGCGGAGGTCCCCAGGCAGGGACGTAGTCACTCGCCTTGGCAGAGCTGTCACCTTCCCTGCCTGGCACAGCCACAGCCCGAAGGGTGTCCCAGTCCCTTCTGAACTTAGGAATCTCATTTCCTCTTTGGAATCACAGATGAACAAAAACCTGGGACAAAGATTGCGACCACCCTCCCAGGCTCTCGTCTGGGCCCACAGGATGACTGGGATTTGGGGATTATTTAGGAACTCTGCTCAGCAGAAGCATTGGCATTTAATTTACCCATCAGCCCAGTTACTTTAACTGGGCACCTCCTATGTCCATCCAGAGTGTGAGGACCCGTTATGGACTAGGAGGCCCTAATCACGAGTGTTCTCACAGCCATCAAGCTATGCGGAGCCTCCCGAAGGAGGAAGGGGCTTCAGTTTTCTCCCCTGCTCAGCGGGATGGTTAGCATTTTCTCAAGTCGCCCACTGTAGAAGGTGCTTGTCCTCACACCCTGTTAGACTCAGGGCCAGTGCGTTGTCATCTAAGTGGGCAGTGACGGCAGAGAGTTTTAGAGAGAAATCAGTCAAGTCCATAGTCCCGATGCTGTTTCACAGGCGGCTCCTGTGAGCACCCAGAAATTTCCACTCTTGATGAGCTGCCTAGAAGCCCTGATGTCCATTTCCATTTAAAAGCCTGGCTCAAAGCTGCTTTCTCTTTCTCATTTTGCCTTTAATAACCTACCTTTCATCTTAAAATAATGGTCAGTGTCATTGTGTTGAGTATGTCATGCAAAGGGGGAAAAAAACAACAGAAAGTGGAAATTTCTTGTTTCTCAGGAAAAAAGAAAAATAGAAATACCCTCTCTTATTCCACCAATTTCAGATGTGAAAGGGGAGAACCTTCAGGCAATGATGGCTTTTTATAGAATTATTTTATAAAAATGCTCTCTTTTATTGTGATATATGTATATATAGACATATATGGATAATGAAATTGACCATTTAACTCATTCTGAGTATACAATTCAGTGACATTAAGCACCTTCACAATGTTATATAACCATCACCACTGTTTCCAGAATTTCATCATCCCAAAGAGAAACTCTGTCACCGTTCAATACTAATTGCTCTCCCCTCCCCAGCTACTATGAACCCCTTATTTTACTTTCTGTCTCTCTCAGTTTGACTAACTTAAGTATTTCATATAAGTGGAATCACAGAGAATGTGTCCTTTTGTGTCTGGCCTAGTGACTCAACTTAGTTTTTTAAGGTGCCTTTGTGTTACACCATGTGGTGAGCTCAGCTGTGTCCCACTTCTGCTAAAATTTGTCTGTTGAAGTCCTGAGCCCCCATTACCTCAGAATAGAACCATAGTTAGTGACTGGGTCTTAATAGAGGTAATCAGGTTAAAATGAAATCAGTGAGGCAGGTCCTAATCGAATATAACTGGTATCCTTATAAGAGGAGATTTGAACACAGACTGCAGAGGAAAGAGGCTGTGAAGATCAGGGAGAAGAGAACCACCTACAAGTCAAGGACAGGGGCCTGGGCAGATCCTCCCCGGCAGCCTCCAAGTGAACCAACTCTGCGGATGCCTTGATCCCGGCTTCCAGCCTCCAGGACTGTAGAGAATAAACTTCTGCTGTTAGCCAGTCTGTGCTAACTGTTCTGACAACCCTAGCAAACAGCACACACCAGGAATTCCTTCCTTCTCATGCCTGAGAAATATTCCATTGTTTGTGTAGACCACATGATGCGCCTTTGTATGTATAGGTCACATCTTGTTTATCCATCCATTTGTCCATGGACAGTTGAGTTATTTCCACCTCTTGTCTTGTGTGAATAATGCAGCCTTGAATATTGATCTCCAAGTATCTGCTTGTGACTCTGTTTTGGTTCTTTAGGGAATATGCCCAGAAGGAGAATTGCTGGATCCTATGGTAATTCTGTACATAGCTTTTTGAGAAATTGCCAAACTGTTTTCTTTAGTGGAGGTACCATTTTACATCCTGCCTGAGAAGTACAAGGATTTCGGTTTCTCCACATCCTTGCCAGCAGTGGCTATTTTTCGTTTGTTTTTTTTTGGTGTTTGTTTTTAAATATTTGTTAGCTGGGGCTTTAAAATCAGGGGTTTGACTTCAGGTGGCAGAGTAGGCATCTAACAGTCTGAGGCTCCCTCAGAGAACAGCTGCAAATTCTGAACAAGATATAAAAGCCAGTACTTGAAAGTTCTGGAAAGTACGCTAAAGTGAGCAGATTGTGGAGATGGTCAAACTTTGAAAGGAGGCATCAACCTTGAGTAGTTTCCAGTTTTTATGGTTTCAAGTCAAAGTTGGTGTGCAGTCACGGTGAGAAATGAGTACTAGCTGAAGCTCCAGTAGGAGTCCCGCCATGTTTCTGGCCGGGGAAACAAATGTTCTAAGGGGCTGTGTGACTGCTGGAGACTGAAGGGGTATCCTGCATGGACAGAGCTGGCAAAGGCAAACCCCCAAATCCTTCATCTTCCCTATCTGCCTGTGACTGCACACTGCAGGCAGATGTGAGTGGCTTCCAACTAAGGTTAACAAGGATTCGTAGTGCTTTTATGGATGGGCAGTCGATGATTGGATGATAAACTTTTTAGAAATTCCAGTGTCATCAGCAATACAAATAAATTTAACCTCCGATATCCAAGACCAACAGCAGCAGATGTCTGCAGTAAGGGATTGGCATCAAGAAAGAGGGAAATAGACTCTGCCTCTTAATGGAAGGGATATTGAGTCACAATGCATGGAGAAATGAAAGATAACTAAATAAATTGAATATGTTACCATATTTGTGGACTGGAAGACTTAGTTTGTTGAGATGACAGTTTTCCCCCAATTGATCTATAACCTAGTTCCCGTCACAATCCCAACAGGTGCTTTTGTAGAAATGTACCAGCAATTCTAAAGTTCATGTGGAAATGCACACAGCGTAGAATCAACCAAAATACTATTGGAAAAGAACACAGTTGGAAGGCTCACACTCTCTGCTCTCAAGACTTAGGATGAAACCGTAGTGATCAAATATAGCATGGAAGGGATAGATGTGTAGATTGGCAAAACAGAAGAGAATCCAGAATAGACCTACACATATAGGGTCAACCATTTTCAGCAAAGGTACCAGAGTATCTCAGTGTGGGAGAGAAGGGTCTTCACATTCTCTTGGCCAAAGCAGGCCCCAGGTTAGTCCACACTCAGGGGAGAAGGAAGTAGGCTCTACCTCCTACTGGAAAAGGCAGTAGAGTCACATGTAAAGGACATGGTAGCAGGGAGACAGGAAAGACTGGATTCATTTTGGAATTTACCACCCCAGGCAACCTGGATGAGCCTTTGGGACGACCCATCAGACATCTCTGCCTGTCTCCCAGGTTCCAGCTCAAAGGCCACCTCCTGTGGGAAGCCTTCCCAGATGGCTCTTCCCCAGGTGAGCCAGTTACTGTCACCTCATTGCCCAGCTCAGCTCCTACATTGCCCTTCTGCAATCCTGTCCATCTTTTAGTTTATTCATTATCTTCTTCCCTCATTAGTATATGAAATCAGTTTAAGGTGACTTTGAAGTTAAGTGAACAGAAATGAAGCTGGAAAGGGAACTGGACGCCAGGCAGGAAGGGCTAGAGTGCCCAGGCAGGAGGTTAGAGATTACATAGTAGAGAAACAAAGAATC
Organism: Solenodon paradoxus; assembly: GCA_004363575.1. Lineage (NCBI taxonomy): Eukaryota > Metazoa > Chordata > Mammalia > Eulipotyphla > Solenodontidae > Solenodon > Solenodon paradoxus. The sequence continues at coordinate 108,892 of RJWH01003602.1, forward strand.
GGAAGTTTAGAGCATGGCTATGCTCTGATAAAATTGGTATTTTCTGACAGGATCCCTGTGGCGAGGACTGGGTGGACCTGGTGGGAGTGGGGGAGGGGGCATTAGATGGGAAAGCTGCACAGTGGTGCTGTCACCCGAGGGCCCTGGGAGAGCCGGAGGGCCGGGGGTGGTGGAGACAGGGAGACAGGTCCCGGGGGGCAGATAAGGTCAGACCTTCCTGGCTGCCCCTGTGGACACAGGGACTTTTACTCCTGCCTCCCCGTGCAGAGGTCTGGTCTGGCTTGCCCCCTGGTTCCTGGAAGCCCTGGGGTCTGTGGAGGAGCCCTCACTGCTGCCATCATTTGGGGACAAGAGTTGAATGGGGGGATGTCTTTGACACCCCTCCTGATTCTGACCTTTATTTGGTATCTGAGGAGACCGTATACAATTTCGTTGATGATAACAGTTCAACACGGAACATGCCTGAGTTAGCCCGTGAGCTCCCACGGAAAGGACGTTCATCTCAAAGCAGGTTAGGAGAAAGCTGACCGGCCAGATGGTCATAAAGCCTAAAATAGGTACTCCCTGGCTCTTTACAGAATCAGTTTGCTGACCCTTCTCTGAGGTTATAGGGGATGCCCACTGGCCATCGACAGAGCAGCCTACAGATGATTTAAAGCCAAGGTGACAAGCTGCCCGACAGCATGACGTGCTCTTGGGCCCTGGCCTGCGTCTTATCGCTGCCTCTCTGCCTGGTGCAGCAGGCTCTGGGGCAGAGGGCCTGTGAGTCAGGAGCCTGGGTCATGGTCTTCGCACCACCTTGAGCTTGTCAGGTGCCTCTTCTAAGGCCACTTCTGCTCTCTGGCCTCAGTTTCCCTCCTCTGAAGGTTTGGATCCCTGGCCTCTCACTGGCCTTTCTAAGTCTAACCCACTCCAACCAGATGTGGACCCCAGGCCGGCAGCACCAGCATCACGGAATGGTTAGAAGTGCAGAGTCTCAGGCTCCTGCCCAGACCTGCTGAACCCAAGCCCCAGGTTAACCAGCCTGCCGTGTGACGCTCATACACACAGGCTCTGAGAAGCACGGCCCTGGACCACCTGCTCACTGGCGTGGTTTAGCAGCGAACGTTAGGCTCCACTTTCTAAACTGGAGGCTTAGGGGGACTTCAGCTTCTGAGTTTGCACTTTCCCCAGTGGGACCATCGCGAGGGTCACCAGAGCCACTTGCTATTCTTAAAACATGCATAGTAGAAATATAGGCAGCACCTGGCTTTGAAATGGCAGGTCAGTGTCACCAATCAGGGGGAATCTATGTCCACAAGTGAGAGAGTATAATCAGGATGCTGAAATGTCTCTCTCAGTGGAGAGGTCATATGCGGACATTTGTCAGAAGGTCTCAGAGTTTGGAAATAAGAAATTAGATGTGCAAGATTGCCAGTGGGCTTAAACACACACACACACACACACACACACACACACACACACACAATTATTTTTTAAAGGAAAGGTGCAGATGGGAAGAGAGGAGGAAGAAACATCTGTTTTTATCTAGTTGTTCATCCGGGTTATTCTCCTGGGTCCCTGGGCTGCATGTGGACCACACCCAGTGGCTTTATCTGTTAGGACACCAGGGTGCACCGTACACAGGATTTTTTAAACTTAGTGTTTCCAAAAGTTGACATTGTAATCGAGTCATCGCCCTCCAGGCTCCACAGTCTGGGTAATGCAAACAGCAGCAGGAATGACAGAAAAAGCTGGTGCTCACTGAGCACCTACTGCGTGCCAGCAGCTGGGTAATATGCATAGATTCACTTAGGCCTCAGAAAAGCCCTGTAAGTTGAATACTGTACTGTGGCATTTAAAACTGGAGAACAAGTGAAATGACTTGTCTAAGGTAACACAGTCACATCAGGATGAGAATTGAGGCATGACATATAACTGAAATCCTCGCTGTTGAGGACAATACCGCCTAGCTGTTGAAGCCCTCTGGTGGATGAGAGGAAGGCTCAGGCCCGCTCGTGGTTTACCTGGGACGAGTGAACGTCTTCAGAAGGAATGGCAGCTGGGACTCTGCTGGGACCTAACTCGTCTGAGTAGATGAATGTCTGTTCTTTGTTGTTGTCCCCAGGTTAGAGTGTTAGCTCTTCAGGGTGGCAGGAACCTTGTATTCTTTGTCCATGGGCAGAGTAGGTGCCGAGTTTCATATTTTGCCATGTGTAATGTGCACTATTTTGCCCAAATTGTGAGGGAAAATAAGGATCTGCATTATTCATGGGTAGCACTAATTCCATATCTATTTAAGTGTTTTAAATTATTTTGTTTATGCTTATGAATTAAAAGCGCGACTCTAGAAAATCAGTAATGATATATGTATGCAAAACAGCACCCTGGAATACAGTCATCGGTTTTGTTGAACTTACGATGAACTTGCACTGGAAACAATTTTGGCCAACAGTTCAACAAAATGAAACAAAGAGTGACATATTGTCCCCATAGTAAGTGACTCTGACTTGAGAAGATAGGTGATGCCGACTTTATTACTGTAGGGTGAACTGTGCGACATTTGTCTTGGTACACTTTTGGCGGAAACTCGCAGTCTAGCTGGTATTTTTGCAAACATGCAGCACTGCAAGCTTTAAGCTAACAGTTCTTACACACACTAAAGAGAACGACTACGGAGCTGCTGAGAGACACGTTGGCCCTCCTCCCACAGAGAGTGTCATCCGAGTGTGGAGGCCACAGGAAGAAAGCTTGTACCTTGTATTTGTTCTTATGTTTATAGTTCTTTGTTACATAGAATTTCTTGTACCATAATGTTAACAAATAAATGCTAAAATTCCTTTATAATACAAAAAACAAGACACTAAATATAAACAAAAGTTTGAATTAAAATGAGAGTTTTTTTCCCTGAAAGTTTGGGCCCAAAATGTGGGTGTGTATAACACATGGCAAAATACGGTAAAAACGTAGAGAATGAATGGTTGGAAAAACGAACCTGTGAGCTCATGGTTTGCTTATTGCTAGGAAGATAGATGACAGACTCGGACATAAGTAGTCTGGTCGTGGGTGAAACTGGTTGTCAGTTGTGACTCTGAATGTCTGGAGGAAGGAGCACTTGAGTGGAATCTTCCAACAGAGGTGACAGAGAGAAGGTGACCTTTCGGGCCAAGTGGGTGGGGGCGGGGGCGTGGGGGAGAGCAAGTGCCCCAAGCTCAGTGTTTGCATGCTGGGGCCCAAGATGTCACAGACACCTCCCCTGCAGAGGGGGACCACACAGGCTATGTGCTGAATGACAGACACCTTCTGTTGGCCCCAGGCTTTGGCACCGCTTGGGCCCTGGTGTCTGCCAAGGATGCCCACCCAGTCTGCCATTGCTCGCTCTCCCCTTATCAGCTAGTGATGGACTCCAAGGAAGTCTCCTGCCAGCCGAAGCACAGACCATTCCCTTGTAGGGCAAAGACTTGTGATGCTTTGCAACAATATTTCATAATTTATATTTTTGATTAAGAACTGGCCCTGTGCCAGCAGCCTGCATAATCTAACCTATTGGGATCATTAGCTGCTTGGGTCACTCTGCTATTTTAAAACTTGCCATATTTGAACTCATGGAAGTTCATCCTTCCCGTGTATTAAACTTTTCCCATAAAACCAGTTGAGTAAGTATCTGTCATCTTTCAGAGAATTTTTAAAAAAGGGGGGTTGGGTGCAATAAAGTCCTTTAGACATTTCCTTGAGGGAACACCATTTTATTTAGGCTTTTAAAAAACATTTGTCTTAATCTTGGCAGTAATTAAAAAAATCAAGACAAATGAGATTTTGAGTGGGATAATAATTACTTCAAGATGAGCTTTGTGACTTGGCTTCTCTCTCACTCTTTACTGCAGCTCCTCCCGGCCTCTCAGGAGTCTCTGCTCCCCAGGCCTGTGATTATCTGGAGTATCTCTGTCCCATAGACTCCTTGGCTAGTTCTCTTCCAACAGCTCAGTTTGCTCCTTCTCTGCTTTGCTCCCTAGTTGACCTTCAGTTCCCCTCTTGTGAGAACTGAGTTAGCCTAGAGCCATTTCTTCATCCTTTGCAGATCACACAGGTCTTCTCACTGCTCTCCCACCCATGGAAAGGTTTCATGTGATTTGGGTGTGTCTCTTCAATCTCTTCATCCTCCCTCTCTCACCACAGCCTTTGAAGTTGGTTCTTTGGCACATGATCAAGGCACTGCCCATCAGAACCCCTGTCCTCTGGACACAGTAATTGTAAGGAATGGCACTTGATTCACATTGGGCCAATCAAAGTCATTCCCAGAAAGAGACATAACCGCATTGTGTTCCCTTGTTTCAAGGGCAAAAGTGCTGCTGATGACCTTTTCCATTTCCATCTGGGTAAGTCTACCTAAGAAAGTCAGCCTGGAGGAAAGGAAAGGTCGGAGATGGAGAAAGGAAGCAGATTCTTAACTAAGTACTTTGAGCTGCTGGATTCAGTTGTTCCTGAAATCCACCTTTCTCTAGAACTTTCTGACTAGAAAGTAGATTTTGGAATGTGATTCCCCTTAGTTCTTATATTTTTTTACTTAAGACTGGTTCGAATGGGGATTCCCTCACCTGCAACCAAATTGACCCACATAAAATATTTTTATCTGCAAGTACAAATCCTTTCTCTTGATCAAGAACCAAGATGATCTGAAACTTACACCCAACAGACACGTTTGAGTGATGCTTACAGCTTCTGTTTTCATAGAATGAACAGAAGGAGTCAGATTATTTTGCTCAACTAGTAGTATCTGACTGAATGCAAATAGCAGTTGAGTAAAAGGAGCAAACACTTTTCCCTTCAAGAGCATCATCTTTAGTCTTGGCTTGTCAAAGGCAGAGATGTGTGAATGACCCCACACACGCCATTGTCCAGTCTCCTCCTTCACGCAATTTTCTCGTATTTGGAGTCAAATACTTGGAGTCAGAGGCTGATACTGCTACAAGTCAAACACTCATGTCACTATTGCTTGGGTCTCAGTTGGACAAACTTGATTAAAAATTCAAATGTACTGGGTATAGTACGGGCTTCAGAAGTATATGACTCATTCAGACTAAAACACGAAATATCTTCGGTATCAGTCACATTGTTTTTGGCTACCACGAACGAGATCCCCACTAATGAGAAACTTATCATCAGGAAATGGACTACACAATGAGAAAACATATCACCCCATATAAAGAATACGGAAAGTAATTGTCTTCTGTGACAAGAAACCCTGAATGAACTCACTGACTGAAAGACACACCAATGGCCAGACTGTTTGGCCCTCAGCTCCATCATTCCCAGCTTACTGACTTTGTTCATTTGTTCCCAGAGTTCTAAGATGGTACCAGGAGTTCCATCCAACAGCACTGAGCTTCTACAGAAGGGAGAAATGACTGAGTCAAAACTGGGGCAGGGAAAATACAAGATGAGTCAAGAGCTCATGTTCCAGAATGTGCGATTGTGCTCAGAGAATGCTGGGGACATGCCGGAAGAGCAGTCAGCTAAAAGGAGCTTTCTTTGGCCAGATTTGGGACAATGTGAGGGACCATCATAGTAAAGACATAATAGGCTATAAATAATAAAATGAAATTCTGTATCTTAAAGTGGACATAAATAAAGGAATAAATAAATAAGGAGAATGCTAACTGTAAACATTGAAAAATGATTGAATTCGAAAATCAACATTTGGCACCCCTCATAGTCATAATTCAGTCTGGGAAATCTCAATGGATACTAAACCAGTGGGTACAATTTTGATGAGAAACAAGCTATTAACATAGTCTCAAAGTACCGCATTACATACACAGGGAAAAAGAATAACTTTGCAATGAAAAAAAATATTGGCAGATATTAGCATAATAAAGTGTTCAAAATTAATGTCAGTGCTAATGTAACAAATAAAAATCTTGTATCATCTGAGGGGATGTGATAAAAAGCAAACAGCTTCACTTGTACCGTTTTCCTACCCAAAATGCACAGCCTGAATAATGAGTGAATATCAGACCCAATTTGGTGAACATTCTACTCAAAGGGGACCTTTATCCTTTAAGATGTCAAGAACATAAATGTCAAGGAAAGAATGAAGAACACTCCCAAGTTGAAGATGATTAAAGAGACAAGATAAATAACAGGAGTGCAGAGCTCTGGACTGGATCTTTCTGTTATAAAAGTCATTCTTGGGATAATCAGTAAACTTAACTCGGATTTAAAGATTAGATGATAGAAAGTCCCTCCTGATTCTGATGGCTTTTTTATGGTTCTCTAGGAGAGTGTCCTTGTTTGTAGATACTGCACCATAAAATATTCAGGAGTGAGGAGTCCTTGTGTCAGCAGCACACTCAAATTGTCCGAGAAGAAAAGTTCATTCCTCTCTTCTTGGAACTTCTCTTCTTGTAATTCTTCTCTTGTAACTATTTCCTCCAGATCACCTCTTTTCATTAAGGAATAAATCTTATTCAAAAGCAGCTACCTAGTGGTGAGGTCCCATTGGCTGAAAGTCACGTGGTCTCTACAGATGCAAGGGATGCTGGGAAAGTAAGTTCATGGAATGGGAGGTGAAGTCTTCCCACAGGAAGAAGGGAGTGGGTGAGAATAGTGACATGTGGGTGGCCCACTGTGTCTGCTTCTATCTGACATGTTTATGTTTAGTGTAGACCATTTTGGACCACAGGTCCACCAGCAACAAGAGTCCTAGGTGGCTTCTTTGTATTGCTAGGCTTTATGCTATGGTTTGGGGGACCAGAGCTGATGAGATGATAGACCCCTAAATGCTCCTGGAGTAGGGTTGTCTTTGTAGAGATGGTAGAAATGGAATGGTGTTGCTCTTCCTGCCATCAGTTACAGAAAGAACATGGTACATCCTTCCAACTCTGGTATAGGATCCCCCTCAGCTCTGGTGGAGGAGGCACAGTGTGGGACCTCAAGAGGTGGGGGCAACCTGAGCAAAGCACAGGGGCCAGGGAAGCCGGGGTTACATAGGGGCTGACCAGCTGTGCATTTGGCTCAGAGGGGAGCAAGAAGCAAGGTGGGTTGGTGCCAAGACAAGGAAGAAACTTGATGGCAAAGCTAAAGGGTTTCAGCTTTCTTCTACGTAGCCCCAGGAGGCCCCTGTGTTGTGAAGTAGCGCGTGCATGCCGGGTGAGCATCTCATCTGAGCAGTGTGTGGAGGGTGATCATGGCAGGGACACTCATAGGAGAGAGCTGTAGTCTGGGCAGAACGTGTTCAAGGTGGACTATGACCTTGGGGATGGAGGGGAAAGGTGATGGGTGAGCAGTGGAGTGGGAGTGGCAGAGAGGACTGGGGTGTATAAGTACAAGGTTGGGCGACAGGAACAGACGCAGGAAGGCAGGATCATGTCTGGGTGTTGTCCACTGGTGTCTGTGGTGGGATGTCACTCCCACGATGGTGGGGACAGTCACCAAGATAAAGTCAGTCAGTCATTGTTGGGGTTTCAGCAGAGGAAAGATCACGTGTCCAATATTCTCATTCCCAAGCCAGAGCCAACCTTTGATTAAAACTCTTTGAAGGCTCTTCATTTCTTCTGGGAAAGGGACCAGTCTTTTCTGTTGCCCGCAAAGCTGAAGCACCTCCCATGCCCACCCTCTCCTCATTTTTTTGTGCCACTATGACACCAGTATTCTTTCAATGCTGTTTATGGATCACTGTCAACACTTAATGTCTGACACCATTCAAGAGTTATTGACTAAAGAGATGCTGCTTCCGTCACAATGCCTTTGCACATGCCATCCTTATGTTCATTTTAACTGTTGTCCTCTTCCTCTTTGCCTACTGAACTCATCACCCTTTAGATCTCAAATGGAGTGTCCCTTTCCCAGGAAGATGTCCTCTCCTGACCCTCCTGCTTTATAGCAGTCTACACCTCCCCTTTCTACTACCCTCAGTGGCTGCCACTTCACATCGACTGTGGGAGTATTTTCCCAGGGCCCATCTCCCCACCCCAAACTGTACAATCCAGGGATGGGAGGCATTGTTCTTTCTGTGAGCACTGTAGCCTTGTACTACTTGGTATGAAAACTGGAACTCATATGCTCAGGTAGTATTTGTAGAATGAACGAATGAATGTATGAGTGAATGAATGAGTGAAGATTCCATTTAGGTTCCTGGGAAGGGGTGAGAAGGAATTCATTCATGAGAAGCACTTTATAGGATGATGGAATTTCAACAGGAGGAGTTTGTCTTCAGGTTATTAGTACAGAACTAGCGAAGGTTGTGGGGGGTGCTTGGTCAAAGGGAGTTGCTGACTAGGGAAATAGGAAAGTGGAAATCTCGAGAAATAAAGGGTGCTAGGGCACACGGAAAGGCACTCAAGTTTACAAGGATTCAGAGTTGGGTGATGGCTTGGTTGTTAACTTGAGAGGCCATGGGGAGCCGTGCGGTGGAGTGAGGAATATGATGCTCACAGCATCTCTTTGAGAGGAAGGACACAGGGAAACTGAGTCTGGAAGCAGAAAACCACTTATGAGGAAATTGCAGTAGTTTTGGTCAAACTTACCAGGCATGTGAATGGGATATGGTGGATTAGAGATGAGAGCCACATTGGGTGGTGACACTGAAGAAATCTGGCAACAGACAGGCAGTTAAATGGAGAAGGGCTATCAGTGACCAGATGCTGAGTGGCCAGGACTCATGTCTTCTCTGTCCTTAGATCCCCAGTTGGAAGGACATGTCTTTTCTTGCAAATTGTGGGAAGGAATCTAATTTGGTGACAGCAAATGCTCAGAGACATCTTTAAAAGAGAAAATCTGGCCCAAGACCTGTTCTGTTTGGCTCACTGAATGTTTAGTTGGCAGCATCTAAAAACAGATTTCTCATGAAAATCCCACATTTCTTCAGTGCTGCCCCTGCTGGTCGCGCATCTCCTTTGGTGCCCTTTGGTTAAGCATAGATGGGCCTATTTTGCTGTGTCCCAGTGCTACACGGGGACATTCCTTCCCTGCCTGGGCTCCAAGGGCAGCTGTGTCGGTCTCTTGCAAGGAGCAGCCCCTCAGCCCCAAGAGGCAGCTTTGGATGCACCATGGGGCAGGACACCATTCCATCAGTCATCTGGGGACCTGGAATTGGGATTAGGGTACCACCCTTCGGACCCACACTCCCCAAGACAGTCTACTTCACACTAACAGGGCCTCGTGGGGGTCTTGTGTCAGGGCCGAGGTAGTAATCATCACCTAAGTGGTCAGGCAGGCTTCATTAAATTTTTATTGCTATTTTACATGCTAAAAATGTTATTTTTTTTTTATTTAAAATTCAAATTGTGTTTGAAAGGACGCAACAAGCATTTGGTGGGCTCCAGCCCGCTCCTGGGGGAGCACCCATTTTACCAAAAAGCACACACGTTCTACAGCTACAGTCGGACCATGGAGAACTGCATGCCGGGAAGCTCCCCGAGAGCCCTTGTCGGATGCCAGTGGCGTCTTTAGTTGGTAGCTGAGAAAAAATAACTCCCTCCTGAGATGTCTGAGATCATTTCTGGCGTTTGACCCTCAAGGATCCCCTGTCACCCCAGCTAGAATACACACGTGCATTTTTTTCCCATGAACAGTTATCCCTGGTTGCTGGCTGGCTGTGGAACTGGGTCCAGGGCAGCCTCAGCACATGCGTCCTCCTCCTCAGTGGTGTGGATTCTGGCCACAGTGGGCAGCCCTTCAGGACTGTTTGGATTTGCTGCAAGTCGGGCACAGAAGCTGACCCTTGCTGACAATGTACGCCCGGCCACTGAGCGACTGCTCACAGCCCTCGCAGACAAAGTGCTTCCGGTGCCAGGCTAAGTCCTCCACACGCTGGTAGTCCTCCGAGAATATTATCTGTGGAAGGAGCAGAAGACATGTTGACTTAGTTTCTGCTCCTGGGAAGACAAGGAAAGGATGGTGGTCCAGCCTGCCCTCCTCCATTTTTGATTTTTTAATGCTGAGAAACGACATACTCAGAGGTGCCAAGTGCACCAGGTGGGCAAGGTCCTGGCTGCATCTGAGCCTCTGTCCTCCACCAGTAGCTAGCTGATGATCTGACTCTGGCCAGATCCGGAGCCCAGCGGTGTTCTCAGGTGGATTACATACACGGCAAAGATAGCCTAAGGATTATTCAGCAGCAAATGGCTAGTCCCCATGAGCAAGACCACACAGACAGGGTCATCTGGGTATGGAATAACATGACACTTGGGAATATTATCTGGTGAGGAGCCTCCCCGGCCCAGGGAGTTAAATGTGTCTTCTGATTTGGAATCGAGGAAATCATGTGAGGAACTTCGGACAAGTTACTTATCTCTCTGTGCTCAGTTTCCACATCAGCAGAATGGGGATATACATTCAGCCCATCACATGCGGTTTGACCAGGGTTTCGATAGTGCAGCACAGGAAGTGTCTCAGAAGGGCTGAGACAAAGTGGAGGCTCCACGGTTCTCCTCCCAAGACTTTGTCTCCAGTGCATGGAGAACAGGCTGCGCTTTCCTGGATGGTGGTGTCACCGCCAGCAGGCTGCTGTCTTTCCCCAAATGAGCCTGCCACAGTCCTCTTCCTGCTTACAACTGCTCGACCACACAGTTGCTAGTAATGGGACTCAGGGCCGTGGCTTCATGTGAAGGCCAACTATGGAAGGTGAACGGTGGCAGAGACTGGGTCACTGTAAAGACCTCTGTGACCTCCTGTGTGTCAGAGGTGAAAGTAATATGCTGCTTGTCACCAAAGGCATGTTAATTGTCATTATCATAATTATCATTGTTATATATTATTAGTATGACTATACCTTAGCATTCCTGTATCCTAAATCCACTTAGGACAGCTGACAGCCTTTCAAAGCATTTCACTATCATATCGTATTGTTAATGATTATATAAATATTATATTACATCATATTACATGATCAGTAGACTAACAGTGGCTCCCATTTCTTAGATTCTTGGTCAGGCCCTGGGCCATCTGTGGTCTCATGCACCCTCACCGCAGCTCCTTCCAGTTTTGCAAGTGAGGAAACCAGACACAGGGCAGGTTCCAAACAATTAATAGGTGCAGAGCTTGGTTCGTATGTAGCCCTGGCCTCCCATGCAGCCCCTCACCACCCCAAGCCTCCCATGCTCTTCTGAGCACTTGTTCGGAGCCAGGCTTTGTGTGGAGGAGACTCTAGGACACTGCTTGACATACTTAACAACCCTGGGTGTATGAACTAAGAGTGGCCCCACTTTTCAGTTGAGAAAACAGAGGCCGCTCACACACAGTGAAACCTGAGCCTCAGTTTTCCGGTCTGTCTCCCATCATGGAAGAAGCCACGCTCACCCTGCCTCTGGGTCCTTGATCACAGCAGTGGCATCCACCTACCCACCCACGTCCAGTCAGCTCTTACCTCATCACAGCCAGAGCAGCGGGGCCGCAGGCTCTCACAGTAATGGCGGCCACACCAGGGCGCACCGTTCTTCCAGAAGTAGATGAGGTCCACCAGTGGCTCGGAGCACCGGGCACACACGAAGCAGGCGGGGTGCCACTGCTTGCCGTAGCCGGCCCGGTCTGAGTAGACCACGGGGCTGTCGGCGGGGACCAGCCCCTTGCAGAGCTCGCACACCTGGAAGGGTAGAGAGGCCCCCAGGGACACGAGGTCATCAGAGCATCGTGACTCAGGTTTGAGTTTCAGCTCCAGCCTGTTTACTTCCTGGGTGGCCTGTGGCACGTTACTCTACCTCTGTTCCTCAGTGTTCTCATCTGCAGAGTGGGATACTAATCCTGCCTACCTCATAGATGGTGGTGAGGACTAAGCGAAGTACCCGCTTGTACAGCGCAGTGCTTTGCAAACTCTCTGGTCTCAGGACGCTTTATGCTGTTAAAAATTATGAAGAACCCCAATGAGATTTTTTTCGTGTGGGTCATAGCTAATGACATTTACCGTAAGAGGAATGAAACTGATAAAAAAGCCGTATGTTTATAAATCTAGTTAAAATCATAATAACAAATGGATAATATGCAAACAGAAATAATCACGTTTTGCAAAACAGAAGTTTGTGAGCAGTTTCACAGCTTCGCAAAGCTCTTATCAGCCAGCCACGGAGCGGAGCAGAGGAGTTCTCGTCATGGGCTTCACTTTCCTTCTTTTGCTTTATGCTGTGTTTTTTGAGATCAGTGAAGAAAATCTGGCCTCACCGATGAGATTGGAGAGGGAAGGGAAAAGTATTTTAATAGCCTTTCCAGATAACTGGAGATTTTTCCTGGGTATCGCATCAACATCCAACAAGGGGTAGCTTCTCAGCAGTTAATGCAGAATCTGAATAGAATGAACCTTCATTCTTGTAACATTAAAACTCATTGGTCTTCCTTGTATTTTGAATGGATCTTTTACCCATGCATGATCCTTTTTTAAAATAATTAAGTTTCAGACCAGTTTTAGATTTATGGGAAAATGGAGATGCCAGCAGAGTTCTTGTCTATCCCAGGCCCAGGGGCCTGTGTCTAATGTCCCATGCTGTATACCTGTCACAATTAGCCAATAGTGTATGCTATTATTAGCTAAAGCCCACGTTATATTCAGAGGCTCTTAGATTTGTTTTAGTTCCCTTTCCTATTCGGGGATGCCATTCACATTTCATCTAGTTTCCTTGTCTTTTTAGGTTCCTTAGATGGTGACAGGCTCTCAGACGTTCCTTGCTTTTGATGACCTTGACTATCTTAAGGAGTGCAGGTCAGATATTTCGGAGGTCTGTCCACCGGGCCTTGTCTGATGTTATGATCACAGTTAGTCAGCAGGAAAGCCAGAGAGGTAGCTGTCATGTGCATCACATCCTACCCAGGTGTGTACACAGTTCAAAAATCTTTTGAGTTTTCTTGGAGTGATTTGCTCTTCAAAACTCCAGACTTCTGGAATACACCAGTGCCATGGTTCTCATACCCTGAGGGCAGGTCCCCATCTGGCTCTGGGCTCAGGGCTCTGACTCGGCACTATAACTGACCCCTTAGGGAAGCCCCCGAGTTACTCCCCTTCCAGCATCCTCGCCTTTGCAGGGAAGTTATGCTTTGCCTCCGAGACATGGCAAAATGGAGTTTCAGAAAGATGCAGGGACAAAGTGAGCGAAGTGACAAAGCAAGTCCTTGTACCGAGAGGGCCTCAGCACAGCGGATGTTGAATGTTGAGATAAGGAGTTTGTGTGGAGAATTGAATCTGAGGGACTTCTTAAAACATGCTAGGCTGGGGGTTTCGGTTATGCCCAGAGTTGAGTGGTGAGTCCTTCACCAAAGCGAAGCCCTGCTCCTCCCACACGTCTGAGTCGCCGCTCACCTGGGGCTTCTCAGAACATCTAATCTCAAATCAGGGATGAGTCTGCGTGCCTCTGTTCATCCACTCCAGAGCTGAGATGCGTCCACTCTCCAGGATGGGCCTGCGTATGAGATGGGTTTTCTGTCTGGCCTGAATTTCGTGGAATGAAATCCTGTCTTTTCCTCTGACACAGAGGTGACTTACAGTCCAGCCTAGTTGGCTGTCACCGAGATACATCAGTGGGGCTCCCAACTCCAGGTTTCCAGACATTGCTGATTGCGGGTGTTGGGAGATGAGAAGGGTCTGGACGTGCCTGCGTGTCTGGAGCACTATGAGGAAGTTGAGGGAGAGAGAGTCAGAAGGCAGCTGGGGCCGTCATGGGTGGCTTTGAACACAGGTGGGCCGGGACTTCATGCTGGAGAAATGGAGACACTGCTGGTTCTGGAGGCGAGGAGCTGCGTGCTGGCGTGCATCTGGGAGGGCACTGGAGGTAGGAAGGGCCAGTCACGCTGGCAGCTTAGACCTCTGAAGATGCTGTCAGGTCCCTCCCAGGAGTGTCTCCTTATGCCCCAGAGCCCCTTCTGTGACTCCCGGTCCCATCCCTTTGAGCAAACAGTGTCGCTGCCATTTTATGGAAACCAGATGTCCTGATAATGAGCCTCTCAGCACTTGTTGGGAACAAGTTTCTTCTTCTTGCCTCTGAGTTGTGTTTCGTGCCCCTTCCTCAGAGAATGAGAAACTGGAAGTGTCTTGGTTCTATAAGCCTGGTGGCCCATAAACCCCCTGGGACAGACCAGCATCTAGGAATCAAAATGCCCAGCCTGCTTGCGTGCCCTGACCTTGATCCTGCCTCTCTCTGTACATGCTTATTTTCCTACCACAATTCTTTGCTGTTTATAGTTTCTATATAACGGATGATTGGGAGGGGGGCTAGCTGTGTGACCTTGGGCCAGTTACCCAACCTCTCTGCGTCTTAGTTTTTTCACCTGTCGGAGAGCTATTAATAATACTACACCTACTAATAACAGCATCATAGGTTTGTTGCACTTAATGGGGTAATAGAATTAATGAACTTTAGAAGGACTCCATAATAAGGAACTAACATCTGTCCTTATCCCAGCCCTCCTTATAGATGAGAAACTTAGGAGCTAAGGCACTTTTGCAGGATGATAAAATCATGTTGGGCAGGGTTTGCTTCTGCTTGGAGGCCTGGGGTTCCTTTCTGTAACTTTGCGAGCAAGGACACTGACCCAAGGTTATCCCGCCCACAGGTGGGCTTTGTTTCCCGCCATGCTTGTTTTCTTCTCAACTGTGCGCGGCCAGAGTCACGCAGTGCAAGTTGTATCATCCATCACTGGTCACTATCCCAGACTTGGCTACAGTCAGTCCCGGGAGAAGCAGTTGCCGGTCTCCCTCTCCAATCCACCCCTAGATAGCGGTTCTCACACTGAGTCTGCCCCGTGTCCCCGAGGGGGTTTAACAGATGGTTCCGCTCCACCCCCAGAATGTCTGATTCAGTGGATCTGCAAGTTCCCAGGGGCTGCTGGTGAGGTCAGGAGACCCCACTTGAAGACTCACTGTCACAGAGTGTTTACAAATGACTTCATATATAAGCACATCAAAAATGACATCACCCATTTGGTTTGGTAACCACAAAGCTAATCTGAATTCCTGGAATTCTTAAATTCTAGACTATTTTTAAGAAAACCCACTGTGTTATTTTCAGGCTACTTTCCTGGTGGAGTTTGGTCAAGTAGAAGTCCTTTGGGACTGAGAAAAGCAAAGGGAAGAACAATGAATCGTTAACTGTATCAGTCAGTTCCCACTCATACTGCTAGCTCTTTCACTCAGAGTGTGCTTGCGAGATTTCCAACATCAGCCACATAACCTGGTCTGCGGAATATTTTCCACTTGAAGCGGGTAGGAGGCACCTTACAGACCTCTCCTGGGTAGATCAGATGCCACGTTTCTCTCTATGCCGGTGAAGTTCTGTCCTAGCCTCTTCAGATGGTGGGAGTTTTCATGAAAAGGGTGTAAAGGAAAGAGTATGAATATTCTTTACTTGGGCCTTTGTAATCTGTGAACACTTGCTTTGACAAAGCCAAGAACATTTTAGATTCAGCTCCCCCACAAAGCCAGGGTCCTGCAGGGTTGGAGTTCCCTCTGTTGAGACGTATTGAAATTATGATGGCAAATTCTTAGGCGCTTTCTCCAACCAATGGGGTGTTGAACGCGGTCCCTCCTTACTGATGCTTCTGTAGAAGAGAATGTGGGGCAGGGAAGCTAGAGGTTCTTGAGCTTGGTCCTAAAGGCGCAGCGCGGCTTCCTGTGGGCAATTTCTATCAGTTCTTGCATCTTGGGAGGCTGGGCAGACTGGAAGGACATCCTGAGGCCTCTGTTCTGGGGCAACCATGAAGAAAACTCTTAACAGACATAGAGGAAGAGGCTGAGGTCACCCAGGTGTGGCATCTCTCCAATATCAAGTCCAGGAGTGCAACTCTGGAAGGTTCCTGCACCAGCCAGTTAGCTGCTCCAAATGAAGCCGTATGGACAGACAGATGTCCACCCTGAACCTAGCCTGCTGACCTGTGAGCGAAAGCGACATATTAAACTGCCATTCAGTGTGGTGGTTTGATGTGCAGATTTAGGTAATGGGGCCGGCATGTGGGCCTGCAGAATCGTGAAGACTTCTGAAACGGAAGGACTGTTTCGTTAAGCATTTAGGAGGGTGAAGGACAGTGGCCAAGGGTTACACGGCCGAACATCTGTCTCTGCGGACGGGGCCTGCTGGCCGGCAGAGGGTGATCAGCAGGTATGTAGAGCACCTAAGCAGCATCCCTCTCTGTTGAGGTCGCCGGTTCCGCTCCACTCAGGCCGTTCTCTCCGGGGCGACTCTTGTCCCACCTGGTCTACCCCGGAGTGCAAATCTCACTTGTACAAAACAGTAAATATTAACACAGGGGCCTTGAATTCGGGCGCTGCGTTCTTTCAAACACAAACACCACGCAATTTATTTATAAATAGCATCTCCCCATTTCCTCTTATGGTAATTATCACCATCTTTGCTTTGCTCATGGATCCCAGAGTTTTTGTTTTGCTTTTTTCTTTTCCTGGCTCCTTGTCATTTTGGACATCCTTAGCCTCTTGTGCTGTTCCCCACAGTGTCATTCTGAGGGTCCTCGTGGTGCAGGCAGGTGGCAGTGGGCAGGGTCACGGGTTTAGGAATGAGGTCCATGCCTACTTCACCCCATACACCACCCATGGACAAGTCACCTCTCTGAGCCTCAGGTGAACCTGTACCCCGAGCTAGGCCCTGGGTTGTGGGAAACCTTTTGCTCTGTGGTCACTGCTGATGGCCACCATGGTGCCTCAGCTGGTTTCTCAGGGCAGGTTATGGGCTCTGTGTCAAGAGAAGGAGCCAGTGTTTCTTCTGACTCTTCCTCCCTGAGTGGTGAAGGGGAAGAAGGCAGAGAGGTATCAGATGCTGCTGTCAGCCTGGGGTGATCTGGAATCAGTTTTGAGAGCCTTGAGCGAGGGTGGCCCCCTGCAGAAGGACCTGGAGTAGGCAGAGCCTGCCTGCTGTCATCTCAAGGCAAGGCCACTGGTGCCTGAGGTCAGGGCTCTTGTATAGGAGCCTCTCTTGCTTGGAGGTGGGTGGGGTGAGGGGTATAGAGGCTTGAGTGCCAGTGCTGGTCACCAGCAGGGTGACTTGACAGTTTGCTCAACAGTTTAACATTGTTTTCCAGTCTGTGATTCACAATAGGGATGCATTCTATGTCCTGATGCCTTCCAACACATATCATACACTGGGGACAGAAGTTCCCCAACTCCTGAAGTACACGCTTTTATCCTTATTCCTTTTTTTTTTTTTCACTACTAACTTAAAATATTTAATTTACTACTCTTTCAATTAAAAATTTCATTTGCAATTCACTCCATTGATGAGCTGAGACCTGAAGTTTGAAAACACTGTAACTTTGCTAAGGTCTTGATTTCCCCAGTCTGTAAGAAGAGGGCATAGATACCAGGTTGAATCCATCTGAGGGTTGAATGAAACATAAGTTTGGAGCCCAGGGTACATGCCTGGAACCCACAAGTTACTCAGTGGCAGCAGATGGCAATTTCCCCCTCCTCCATTAACATAGAGGAAACTGGGTAAAACTAAAGACATTCCTAAGAAGCTAACACTGGTTTTCAGGGTTCTTCTAGTTCTAGGACCAGCGAACTACAGGTCTGAGTGAAACCCAGCCTGCCGCCCGGGAGTGCAAATAGCGTGTCCCTGGACCACAGCCCAGGGCCTCAGGACGCTGACCGTGACTCTGAGTGCCTCACGCCAGACGCGAGGCACTGTGGCATTGACTTCATGGCTCGCAGAGTCTAAAATACTCTGTAAAAGAACAAGTTTGCCACCCACTTTAGTCAATGGAATATCATGTAGCCCACTCCAGAGAAAATCAGATACTGGTGAGGCCTATGTGACAATATGGGAAAGTATTTTTAGTAAAAAGAGAAAAAAAGTGGGATCAAGGGAATTTTCTGTGGAAAAAAACCCCCCTCTTTTAATGTCAGGAAAGTATCTCCACTGACGGGAGAGGGGGCCCTGTGACTGAGGCATTTTGGGAGCTGCTTCCCAGCTCCTGCCCAGAGGTAATGGGGGCGTGGGTGGGATTCCTCTGGCTGAGTGTCCCCCATTTGTCCTGGGCCTTTACTCTCCTGTCCTCCAACTCAGAGGGGTTTGCAGCGCAGGGGTGGGCAATGCTGTCAAGTTCCCAGAGAGAGGCTGGCAGGAATCAGCCTGCTGAGCCCACAAGCCAAACATCTGCTGGGATAAAGACTTGGAAGTCCCTTGCCCACAAATATGTCCCTTGTTGGGCCAGACTCGGCTGAGTCTCCAGCTGCTCGAACTTTCCATCCGAAAGGCAGCCCTTGGCGGGTGTGGGGACTCAGGTCTCCTACTCCCTCTGTGCATTCTTGTGGGGAGAATGGGGTCACACAGTAATTTGGTATCAAATTAGCAAGTCTTTGTGACTTCAAGGAATGTCTTCACTTTTCCCTCAGTGTATTCTTCTAGCTACTCTCGGTGCATCCTTTGACCTGAAAAAGGGTCGGGGAGTGGGGCAGAGGGTTGGGTGCTGTGGGCAGGAGAGAAATGCTGGAGTTGTGTGAAATACTCTGGTCTGGCTTTCATTCCCTTTCTTCAGTTATGAGTTTGGGGTGTAGGCAAGGGCGGAAATTCCTGGGCAAAATGACCATGCCCAGGAAATCTGTGTGTTTCATTTCTGAGAAAACATCCGCAGAGTCCTCTCAAGGCAGGGCAGGGTTTGGCGGTGCTGCTGACAATCAGAGCATTAAGGCCCATGCCTGCTGGGCACAGGTACCCACAGATTCCATCAGGGAGCTGTGGCCTGGAGAAGGAATCAGAGGTGGCCCGTCCTGCTATGCTGGGGCCCTGGTTGCTACCTCAGCTGCTCCCCTCTGTGGAACCCTGTGAGGCTTCCCAGACCCGGGAGAGCCCATGGGGTGAGGCTGGGGTGGGCCAGGCCAGCCCTTCTGCTATTCTTGGCACACAGGCAGGAGGCCCCCACACCCTTCCCTGGGCTGGGTGGTGACTTCTCCAAACACTACACTCACCCCAGCAAACGTAAAGACACAGGCCCTTGTTGCTACGCGCACCAGCCTGGCCTCTCCCTGGACTCTGCTCAGATGCTACACCAGGCCCAGGGAGGGCGTCCCAGCCCACCCCTCACCAGCGAGCTGGTTCAACGTGCTGCCTTGGGCTCTCTGTGTGTGAAATAGGGTACACCCCTGGTTACTATGAAGACTCGAGATTCAGAGAGATGAATGAGTGTGCTGTGCGGTGATGGTTCTCTCCTCCTGCCTCCTCTTCTGTGCTTGCCTCACCTCACCACACACACGCACGCACGCTCGCACGCACGCACACACACGCATGCACATGCACGTGAGGGAAAGAGAAGGAGATGAAATGTTTTCTGGCCTTGCCGATCAGAGGGTGTGGGTTGATATTAGGATTTTTCTGCCTGGCGTGTCTCGTGAAAGGGGATTACTCTGAAGGCACCCTCTTGTGGCACCTCTCCCAGCCTCAGTGGGATAATGGCATCTTCAGAAGACTGCTCCGAGGTGGGTGTGGGAAGCACAGCCCCAGGGTTCATTTCTAGATGCATCATGGCTAATTTTGGGTCACTGTCCATCCAGTCTGTGGGGCCTGGGTGAAGCCCAGCATTTGCAGCCTGGAGCTGGCTGATCTGCGAATCCAGTGGCCTGGCCACTAGATGGTGCGGGCGCACGCTGGCCAGCCCACTGGGATCTGCCTGGGTGGGAGTCCACACAAACACTCCCTGGCCTGATGAGCCTTGCTCTGAGCAGAGGTGAGTGAAGGCAGCCTGAGCCTGCTTGCCTGGGCCCGCGCCCTCCCGAGGTGTCTGAGGAAGGACATCACTGTCACCAGCTGGCCAGCCGCATGATGGAACCCAGGGAGCACCAGAGTGCTGCCCACAGTGCTGGCTGAGCACCAAGACGCAGTGGAGGTTGTGCTGTCTGTTGCCGCGTCTGGGGTGGTCCGGACAGGGATGACCAGTGGCGCAGGGGACAAAGCCAGTGTCCTAGCAGTCAAGTTCTGTGCTTCCAAAATTCCCCAGGGGCAGCTAGCGGGCTGAGCAGAATTCTGACTTAGACTCCCTTGGCCAGGAGCAAAATAGAGCTAGCAAATGCCTGTATCTCTTGGACGCTCAGCAGATACCCAATGTGAGATGTCAATTTTGCTGGTCTTCTATGGCAAAATCTTTAACATTCGTCCACAGTGTCTCTCAAAGTGTGGCCCCCAGATCAACGTCACAGCGCGCATTAGGAGCACAGGTTCTCAGGCCCCTGGAACTAAGTAAAGAACTCAGGGTGGGGCCCAGCCTAAATTTGAACCACCTCCCAGGTGGTTTTATCTGAGAGCCGCTGTGTCTGCCTGTGAATGGCTCCATGTCATCTGACCAGAAAGAACCCTGCTTGGCCTGTTTGCTCTGTCTTCTCGAACCTCCATGGCCATGTGGCCCTTTTATGACATAAGATTGGCTAGTAATAAGCTTTGGGAAGCCAGGAAGAGCATGGGCTTGGGCTCTGGCAGTGGCTATTGGATCCACAGCCTTTATTAATGTGACAAGGTGGCTCTGAGCTTTATGCTGGGTTCTCAGGGCCTGCACAGTCAGGGTCGGTGCCCACCCACCTGTCCTCAGGCCATGCTGCAGTGATGGGGACATACCCTCAGGCTGGAACACAGCTGTGCCTCACTGTGGCTCCAGTGTGGCATTTTTCGCCTGTCTCTACTTTACCCCCCATTTTTCCCCATAGTCTCCCTTTGGATTGGGGGTCTCAGGCTACATCCACCTCACACCTGGTTAACAAGCAGAATGGCCTGATGACTTCCAGCAAAATTCACTGTCCTCACAGGGGAGCAAACACCAGGCTTCCTGTGACTGCTCGGCTCGGCTAACTCCTGTTCTGCCCTTTCATGAGAAACGAGGGGCACAGCACCCAGTGTAGCTGGCACCCATAGCCATGCAATGTGGCCACACATACTCCAGTGTGGGGACAGTGTGGGGCTTGGCAGACAGTACGGGTTAATCAATACTTGAGTGATGTATGTATGTGTGCATGTATGTGTGCATGCATGGATGGGTGGATG
The DNA here is from genome assembly GCA_004363575.1 of Solenodon paradoxus. Classification (NCBI taxonomy): domain Eukaryota; kingdom Metazoa; phylum Chordata; class Mammalia; order Eulipotyphla; family Solenodontidae; genus Solenodon; species Solenodon paradoxus. The sequence goes on from RJWH01003602.1 coordinate 129,822, forward strand.
GATGGGTATGTGGGTTGGTGGATGTATGTATGCGTGGATGGGTGAATGGGTATATGTATGTTTCACAGATGGGTGTATGTATGTATATATGCATGCATGCATGGGTGGATGGATGGATGGTTGGATAGCGGACTCATCAGGTCCACTGGCCTGGAGCCTTATATCCTGTCGCCCAGCATACTGACTCCCGATCACAGGGGTCTCTGACATCTCTGACCGCACCATGCTCTTTGGGACTTTCCTGCACATGCTCACCTCTAAGGCAGTGTGGCTCTGCCCTGCCCCAAGTCTGCAGCCCGAGGACTCCTGGTCCGTCTCTAGAGACCAGCATGGCCCTGCTTCTTCCTCCTAGCCTGCCTGGCCTAAGGGGAGATTAGACGCCCTTTCTCTAAGCTGCCAAGGTGTGGCCATCTGTGGCCTCCGCTGAGCAGTAAACCTTTTGAGAGCAGTGACCTTGAATTTCCAGGGACAGTGCCTGGTGTAGAGGAACTAAGCAGCAAACAGATGTTGGAGCCAGGGATGGGTTCAGGGGTGAATGTCTGCTAGGTTTCAGCAGAGCTGGCATTGGGGATACTTACATATTCAGTATCTTTGGATGGGTCTCCGATGCTGCCGTTGGTGGTTGGGGCGGCTTCTGGCTTCTCCTGCTGCTTCCCATCTTCTTTGGGCAAGCCGCCCTGCCCCGGGAGGGCCACTTCGCCCACGCCCAGGGCCTCACTCTTGTATTGCTTGACAAATTCTTCCATCAGCCTCAGCTCGCTCTCCGAGAGTCCTCGGCAGCGAGCTGGGTCCTGGTCGTAGATGGGCAGCTGGTGCAGGAGCTGGCGCCGGCGGTAGGCGGCGCCCTCGGTGCCCGTCACTGGCTGCCTCTCTTTGGGGATGAGGTCCATGTACTGCAGGCCCTGGAGGACACACACCCTGTGAGTCCCTGGCTCAGGATGAGATGTGGGGCCCCTGGCTGAGTGACTCCAGCTTCCTCACGCTTTGGCAGAACCCACTACTCTCTAGGAGAAAGGTCCACTTTGGTGAACACCCTGGAGAGGCCTGAGCAGTTTCCCACCCCTACTGTGGTCCCAGAGTCCCGTTCTTGAGAAGAATAATCTGAGCGGACGGTCCTTTGTGGTGGGCTGCCTGGGTAGCACAACAGGGCTTGCATCGAGGCTGAGTAGTTTTACTTCAGCAATGCAATCCTCTGAATCAAAAAGTAAAGTCAATCTATTTAAAACTGCTTTTCTTAGAAGAGTATAATGAAATCATTATGGGCATAAAGTGTGTCATGTCGGATTAATTTAAAACTCTGCAAAGGCACTTTCTAATGGTAGCACTGACACAGTCATAAGTCAGTAACATTTCCATATCGACTGGATGTGAATATATTCAGATAACTGTCCAGTTTCACCTTTCTGAAAAAACGAACTGCAATCTAACACTTGGGTGGGTCCCAGATATGGGGCGTAGAGGGGGAGATAAAGGTGAAGTCACACAGCTTGAAGAACTATGGCAGGCAAGTTGTTTATCCTTGACAGCTGTTCTCCCTTTCTTGTCTGACCCTGACCATGACCCTGCCACCCTCACTGAGTCTCCTGATACCCACTGCCAGGTGCCACCTTGCGCACCCTCTCAGAGCCCTCTTGCCCCGTCTGCGTCACTCAGAGCTGGACTCAACATGGAATTGTACTAACTACATGCAGATTCCGCTGCTATTCAGAATGAGCTGTCCTGCTGCTGCTGATTGTAGGAGCCGCGGGGGACAGTGTGGCTGCACTGGTCAGAGACTGGGATTTGCTGGGATTCCTGATAAACAAGCTCCAGAGAAGGGTCTTTTTAGAAAGAGGCAGCTGACTCTGGCTCTTCCGGGACTCAGCGGGCCCTGGGGCCACCAGACTCAGACACCTGTAGCACTGGGGACTCCCAGCCACCCTGCTGACCCCTATCCATGGCATAGCCCTGGAGATGTCCAGGGCGAGGGACAAGTCCTGGGACATTTGGGTTTCTAGCTCCAGGCTGTGGCTACTCTGCAAAGCAGAAGTTTCCTGACCCCTCTGTGCCTCGGCTTCTTCACCTGCAAATTCAGGGTCAGCTGCCCATCAAGAGGAGTCTCTGGTGTCCTCACTCAACCCTTACCACATCTAGGAGGAGCGGTGGCCCCAGCCTGGGACAGGCATCCAAAGTCACCACCAACTACACCACCTGGATTGTCTTGGGAAAGGCAGGGCGACTGCCTGCGGGCTGTCTCTTGATGGGTTTGAAGCTGCAGGAGGCTGAGCACACTGCCCCGCAGGGAGGTCTAGGATGCAGCCCCATTCTTCAGGGGGCCTAGGGGTCCTGGGGGACCTTGTTAAATGTATCCAGATACCAAGACCTTGGAGTCTGCAGGAGCTCGAAGTGAGCACTTGGACAGATGCTGCTGGGGACAGTGGGTGGGAAGGGGATGTGGCTGTCAGGGGACAGAGAAAGCAGCAGCTCAGCAGTCAGCAGGCTGGGGCACAGGGTCCTGGGGAGACTGGTGAGGAGACAGTCTCGGGGGCAGTCGGCACGCTTCCTGCTCCTTGCCAGGAGCCTGCCCTGCTCCCAGGAGCTTAGGAAGGACTTTGGAGAGATGGAAAGCAGAGCTCTGCTTGTGGCTGGAAAAAGCCTCCAGGCCTCCATCACCTCCCTCCCTCCCTCCCTCCCTCCGGTGTCGAAGCATCCCCAGGGCAAGGCTGATGCACTCCAGAAAGACTGACCTCTTCCATGGGGGCTCTGCTCTCCAGGGCAGGGCCTTAAGGGGTGGGAGGAACAGCTAGTGCTCCAGGTGCATGTCATGCTCAAGACTCTTCTGTGTGCTTGATAAATGTCTGCTGTTCAGTGCTCGTAACCACCCATGGAGGAAGGTACTAATACTGCCTCTTGGGAGATGGAGGCCCAGAGAGGTTAAGTAACCTTTCAGGGTCCACACAGCCAATATGTGAGAGACAGCTTTCAACACAGCAACTTGGGCCTCAGCCCATCCTATACCACCTCTCTAAATGAGAGATGCAGAGGAAAAGCGTCCCCCAACCTCTGGGGGAGTCTCCCTTTGTCTTTATTTCTGGATGAGGGGGTGTGTGCACATCACCCAGTGCCGAATTCCCCAGTCCCTGTGTGTCTGTTCTCTGACCTTCAAGGCTGGCACTCCCCACCCCTCCCTGCTGCTCAGATTTATAAACAAACACTGTGGTGGAAGGCCTGGGCAGTGGCCTTGCCAGCCAGCTGCTGGTTGGCACCTGCATTCTCAGTGTCCTTCCAAAGCCCTGTCCTGGCTATAGGTGTCTGTGACCTGCAGAGTTAATGGGTTCCTGGCGGGGGCCCTGACACAGGAGTTTTCCTTGCAGGGACCCAGTGCAGCTCGGAGCCCCAGAAGGGCACCTGTGCTCTTCCCTGGTGCTGTCAAGGCACAGCTAACAGCCGTCACTGTGTGTTGTGATGGCTGCCGTGCCTGGCTGGCCTAAGACTCCTGTCACCGCTCCCTAGTCACGCACTATGGCAGACATTACTAGTCAGCCCTGATGAGGGTCTCACAACCCATCGCAATAGGCCCTGCACAGTCATATGGACTGGCATGGACTGGGGAAAGGGTGATGGGGAAAGGCTGGGCCCTGGTCGGTCAGCTGCCGCCTTTCCCATACTGCTCAGAACCTGTAAGGGGGTCTCTCCAGGAAGCTGACTAGTTATGTTTCCAGAGCCTTTAGCAAGAGGCCCTGTCAGACCACTGGGAGGGTTGGTTTAGGTTTCAAGTCTTCTCTGAGGACCTTTCTGTGTCCTCTGGTGCTCTGTGGTCTGGCTGGGAACTCTCGGGTGCAGAGGTTCCTGGAATCAGGCCTTATCTTACCAGGAGAGAAAACTGCAGCTAGCAAGCGGAGGGGAAAGAAAGGCACAGATACTCTCAGGGGTCAGCAGTGGGACACGGGGGCTCTGGGGTCAGTGGCTCTCATCCTGCTGCTCTTTCTGATTCACCCCCATGATCAGACAAGGTCATTAAACAGGCTTCATCTTACACCAATGCTGGTCAATCATGGCTGCCTGGAGAGCTGTGTTGAGAAGGATTCTGAGGCCCCACAAGGGCTCCATAGGAGACAGTGCTGATGCTGGGATGGGTGGGGATGGATGGGTGAGCAGGGGATGAGGTGTGAGTGAGCGTCACCCCACGGAGCTCCCACCAACCTGTCGCCCCGGTAAAGCGGGGGCACTGCATTCAGCACACAGGGTGCCCGGGGGATAAGATATCACACGATGCTGGCTCTTCCTCTTCTCTGCCTCCCCCAGTCCTGGCACACTTTCAGAGACGTGCTCACGCCTGTTCCTGCTGTGGGGACCCCCACAAATGCTAACCCAGACACCTACCTCCTTCCTGCCTTCCCTCCCGCCTGGCCTGGTGAGCCTGGAGGGATGAGCCCCAGCTCTGGAGTTGGGGAGGCCTGGTTCCAAGACCTGACTCTGCTGTTTAAATCAGCCCCGGACGCTTAGCTGGTTGCCTCTCCAGTCTGAGCCTCCATCCGCTCCGCAGATGGGGTACTAAGAGGCCACCCAGCACTGTGGGCACGTTCGACCAGGTCCCGCGTGTGCAGCTGCTGGCTTAGTGCTGGACGCAGTCAGTGCTCAGTGAACACCCAGCTCGCTAGATCGCTTGATTGTGAGCAGTGTTTACAGAACTTCTCTGGCTTTCCTTCTGCTTGGGGAGGAGGACAGAGAGCAAGATTCAGTCCCGTTTCCAGACTGTAATCAGTCCTGATCCCTTGGTAATTAGAAAAACAAGTCGGCAGAGTGAGTGGGGAGGCTGAGTAAGTCTGGCTGGCCAGACGCAGGGCAGACAGAGGGGTCTTTGTGCCCCGGCTGGACGAGCCGCATTCGTCATGGCCTGCCGGTGCTTCCCTAGGATTAGTCTGGGCTGAGCCTGTGGGGTTTCACCACCCAGGTCCCGACGCCCACAGCTGGTTCTTTTACGAGCTGCGTGCTTTCGTCTCCACTGACATCTCAGAAGCCCACTTGCTGGCTCCCTGGATGGACGTGGCGCTGCAGGCAGAGCCGCCTGGGCGCCACCGGAGCCTTGCTGGCTGCCACCTCTTTGGCCCGGGGATCAGCCCCTGGAACTGACGTGCATTCACCAGTCCGTTTCCCAGCCCGCAGGGCGGCTGAGCTCAGGGATGCTGAACTTTCCTTTAAATAGGCTTTTCAGCAAGTACAGCTCACACCCAATCTTGACCTCTCCTCACTTTACCTGGAAGGGACTCCCATCACATTAGGCCACAGCTTGGAAGGGTGGTGTCAAGCACTCTGGTGCAGGACCCAGAATGCTGGTTTGGCTCCCTGCCTAGGTTGAAAATGCAGTTCCCACCGTGTGCCAGCCCACGTGCTGCCCATGGCGAGCCTGCACCCTGCGAGGCTCTCAATCGCACCCTTGGATGTCCACAGAACTTCCCCCCCATTCATTCATTCTCAGTTTCTGTCCTCCTCGCTGGGGCCCAGTCCCCAGGATTTTGTGGGGCAGTTGTCAGTCCACAGACCACACATGGAGTGTCATGGCCAGGTAGGCCACCTGGCACAGATGACCACCCAGGCTGTGCATGGAACAGGCCTGGTGGCCTTGCTGCGCTCCATTGTGGGAGAGAGATGATAACTATCAAAGACATGCCCAAGGCACTGCCAATGGCAATAGGAGCTTCTAAACAAACAAGGGAGGAAAGAGAGAGAAAACATAGGAGGAGCTGGGCCTCTCCCATAGATTGGATAATTAGAACTTGCCCCTCAGAAGGCCCTAGCCATGCAAGAACAGGAAAGGATGTTTCAAGTCCAGGGAACAGCACCTGCAAAAACATCCCTGGGCAAGGTGAGGGCTTAGCATGTGCCACGGGAGGCGGGAAGAAGGTGGGTGTGCTGTAAGGTATCCAGCGAGGGGCTGCAGCAGGAGCTGTGGGTGGGCCGCCATGGAGATGGGACTGTACAAGCCTCCAGGACCCTCCTTTTCTCCCAGGGGAGTGTTAACTAAAGGCCGGGCTTATATCTCCTATACCAAAGGACCATCGGCCTCATTAATATGTAGAAATCATCAGGCCCTTGCTCAGGTGTGGTCTGGGGGCAGTAGCACCAGGGACCCAGCCAGGGCTGCAGACCCTCAGGCTGACCAGCCTCTGGCTGCATGTTCACACTCTCCAGCGATGGACAGGTGTGCTGAAATTCAGAGGGCACAGTCTGACCCCTGGGTTTTGATGGTGGCTGCACAGGGTATGGCCAGGGAGCCCTATGAATGCCTGTGTCTGGAGACTTGATCCACACTGGAGCTTCTGACTTAATGGTTTTGGGGAAAGGGCTGTGCATGGAGATTTTCTATGGGTCCCCAGGAGGTGCCAGTGGGAGGCCAGGACATGACACTGTGTGGGTCACCTGTCTCTCTGGGCCTGTCCTTTCTCCCTCCTCCAAGCCTCTTTAATTATTTGCCCAAGATTTGTTGGGGCAGGAGCTCCTCCCCAGGATTGTGGGAAACCAGTTTGGTTCTCCCTTCTAAGCCGAATGAGCTCAGCTATTAGGAAGAAGAGAGGATTGTATCTGTGCTCTCCTACAGACTTGCAAAGGGCATCTCTCAAGTCCTCAAGGAAGTGAACATCTCACAGATAAAGAATCTGAGAATCCTGAATGATAAACCATCTTCTATTCAGAAGTGGAGAACCCAATGGGAACCAAATATTACCTTGTACTAGAGCTGGAAGGGCCCTTAGAGTTCATTGGACCATCTCTACCCATTTCGTGGATGAGGAAAAGTGATGTTCAATTTTCACCTCAAGACCACAGTCTTGAAGCTTCAGACCATAGTCATTCCTACCATTTTTGTAACCCTGCCTTCTTCTTACCTCCACTTTTGGACTTCAGGAATCCATGACAGAGTTAATACAAGAGTCGGTAAATACCACTTGGTTGGAGGAAGCTGTCTTACCAATTTTTGGGTGACTCCAGGGGGAGCCCACTCGTAGGTGATGGTGTCAAAGGTGGGATCCTTCCCAGTGGCGATGGGGTTGGTCATGATCATCCGATTCCTCTTGTAGATTCGGATGCCGTCCCCACCTTTCACCCGGGCCGTGAGAGTGGAGTACTTGGAGTCCATCAGCAAGCGGCCAATTTTCCAGTCCTCTTCCAGGTCGGAGCTCAGGCAGTGGTCCATGTGGCTGCATTTGCATGACTTGCATATTTTCCTGGGTAGGGAGAGGAGGACCGTGAAATCAAGCTCCAAAAAGGAGAGGCAGCGGGAGTATCTACTCTTTTGAAAACCAGCTCAAAGGGAAACTCCCATCGTTTGGAAAGGTTAGCAGAAGACAAATAGTAATTTGAGATCAAAGACTCTGGGATTGGGAGTTGCCTTTGGGAGACTCCAGTCTTTCTGTCTGTGGGTAATGTGGGATAAGATTTCCATCAAAGATTCATTAGAGGTGCTCTAGGGCAGGGCGGGCAGGGGTCTCCTGCCCCAGGCTGAACCTGCCCACACCCGCTCTGTACACAGTTTCATGGGGACACAGTCATGCCCATTCATTCATGGACCAGGCAGCATGCTCTACCATCAGGCCAGCAAAGTCCCAATATTTGCTGTCTGGCCTTTTACAAAGAGTTTGCTGATTCCTGTTCTAAGGAGTTATTGAAATTGTCTCCCAAGATTCATGCGCTTCAGAGCTCTGGCAGCTTTTAAACTCTGTGGCACGCATGCTAAAGTTAGACTACAGCTGGGATGCGATTAGAAGACATTTCTCCAAGAAGTGGTGGACTGGCCGGGGGAAGGGAAGGCGTCTTAAGTCCCTTGGGCTGGATGTCTCTGGCAAAAAAAAGTATCCAGAAGCTTCAAATCCACTTAAAACCCTGACACTTAAGTAATTTGAGGCTCTTGTCATGCTGTTTCCGTTTGGAAATCCAGAGGTTTCCATGGGGGAGGTTCTGGGGCTGTGTCTCAGAGGCTCTAAGGCATGCCATTTCAGGGCTTATGAAGTGAGCAATGCCAAGACCTACTGCCTGGCAGCAGTAGGCCAGAGCCAGGGAGATATCACTGAGCTGCCTGACACGTCCCAACCAGGGACGCCTCCCTTTCTCTTCTAAACCTGCGAGAGTAAATGCTTGCCACCCACTACAAATGCTGACTGTGGAGGGAGCTCAAAGGGGCATGTCATCATGGTGGACACCAGCGCTTCTCCACCAGGCTACTTCTGTCCCCTGGGAGGCACTTGACTGTTTCTAGAGACACTTGATTGTCACAACAGGGGCTACTGGAGTCTGTAAAGTACAGGCCAGGAATTCTGCTAAACATCCTACAATGCACAGGAGAGGCCCCATCGACCACGAAGAACTGTCTGGTCCACAGTGTGAGTCATGCTGAGAAATCCTTGTCTAATAGGAGGAGGAGGAGGAGGCCCTATCGCATCCTTCCAGGAGGGTACAGTGGAGGTGGGGGAGAGAGCGAAGGTGTGACCGAAGCTAAGCCTTAAGGTAGAGTTGGTGCGTCAGGGCTGGGCATCAGTGTGACGCTTGCCTGGCTGGTTCTGCTGCTGGACCAGCTTCCCAGGATGAGGCATGTGCTGCCTGGGAAAGGACTCCAGCAGTGACAGAAGGTTTGCCACCTTACGTGAATGTCAGGCTGCTTCTCATCTCGGAAGTCCGCCACGCAGGGGGACACAGCGTCACCCGTGCTCCTGGAGAAGGTGCTGTGGTGCAGGTTCATACCCAGTGGGCTGCACCTGAGACAGGTGCCCCAGCGCAGCAAGGAAAATAGGCCCTCAGGTGAGGAAGGCAGAGAGGACTGCTCTTCTCTTTATCCCCATTAGAAGCAGCCGCTTACTCGCAGAATTGGGGCATTTCCTTCCTGATCAGGAGGAGTCTCATCCACTCCCTTTTATGAGTCAGCGTGAAGGAGGCTGCTTCTGTGCTGAGACGATAACAGCACCACTGGTTTATCCAACAGCAGCAGAACTGGAAGCGAAAGGAGGGGAGAAGGTCCCAGGGACCTGACCTCCCAACACCATCGTCATGTGAAGCTGAACGAGGAAGCCGCCCTGAACTTCTCTGGTTACTGTGGATGCTCAGGCCGCATTTAGGGACCTCGGGAACGGTGAGATGTTAGGGAGCAGGAGAGGGCCTCTGAGGTTCTCACGTCAACATTACTGCTCCTTTATTCACACTTCCTGAATTGGCACCCCATTCCCCCAGGCTCCCAGATCACAGACACAGACACACTGCACACATTCTCAGTGCTGTCAAAATGGCCATGTCTGCCATCTGTCACAGACGACCTGGAAGTGGGGAAGGCACAGCCTTGAATGGAATCTCAACCCAAACGCCAGCCCACCACGGGCCAGGATCAAGTTTCTTCTCTGGAAAATGAGAGGGCTGGTCTGCCCGAGGCTAGGCCCTGTATGGCCTGTGAACTAAGGATAGCTTTTATATTTTTAAATGGCTACACAAATTTAAATCTCAGTGTTCCTAAATACATCAATGCTACAAGGGTTAGGCTGACTAGCAGTGACAGGGATCACACACTTGCAAAACTTAAAATATTTGCTATCTGGCTGTATAGAAAGTTGGCTGCTCTGGTTGGGTGGACACGTTTTCAAGCTTTGCTGCAGGTCCAGATCTCTAGGAAGCCTGGTAAACCTGGAGTCACATTCAGGGTGCAGAGTGGAATCCAGCCACGGTAGGAGTCACTTGTAGGCCCCTTGTAGGAAGTTAAACAACTCAGGGTGACTTTCTCTTGATTGTCCTTGAATGAGCACAGGGCACCCAGCTACCCCGCCCACAAGGAGCCCTCTGTGAACACGCCGCCTGTGAGAAGAAGCAAAGTCTGCAGGACTGGCAGGCACCGTGCTGAAGCTGGCACGGAGCCAGGACCCGTCAGCTGGAGTCCCAGTGGAGCCCTGGGGGACAGCAAGAGTGACCCCTGAACAGGCTCAGCTTTTGTGACCTAAAGAGCCATCAGTCTCTCCTCCATGATTCGGACCATGTGCCTTCCCTTCAATCAGAAAGTTTCCACTTTCAGTATGGCTGGAATCTAAGTCTCTGTTAAGATTGTTCAAACCACAGATGACACAGGACCGCAGAGCTTCCATCTGTACTTCTGAAAGAGATGTACTCAATGCTCACATTTCGTGTACAGTGGTGAGGAAACGTGGGGGCTGAAACCATGCAGAGAGACTTCTGCTTCTAGCCTTGGGGCACAGGGTCTAGACGTGCCTTCCTTCCATAAGCAGCTAGAAGAAACGGACAAACTGTCTTCCTGACTCGGGTGAAAAGAAGGGGAAGCTGACTTTCCTCAAGGCCAGGAAGAGCTCAAGTGGCCAAAATCGAGGCCTGGGGAATTACGCTTCCAGGAGTGCTTAGCCATGGGGGGAATCTGTGTGGCCAGTGGGCAGCCTTGACGGTCCTGGCATCTGGAGAACCTCATGCCCCTCTGAGGCGAGGACTGGCAGGGCTGGCGTTAAGAACGATCCTGCGCTTCGACAGCTTCTGGCCCTCGGTGCTGCAGGGTGGGCAGGTGTCACGCAGACCTGAGTGCAAATCCTGCCATTGAAGAGCCATCTCCCTGTTCTCCACCCTCAATTTCCTGATCCACATGATGGATCCACTTCGTAGGATAATTTCAATCTTTAAAAAGACTGAGCTCAGCTCAATAAATATTTTTATAATTGCCTCTCACAATGGAAGGCAATGTCTCTAACAGAAATCCCTCCCCATGCTATTCTCCACAGAGTGCCCAAGTACCCTGTGACCGTGAGGACAAAAAATGCCATCTTTGCTGCCAGGCCCAGCTAAGCTTTTCCTCTCTTCCCTCGGGGTAGAAGACAGTCACACAGGCAGTCCCCTGCACTACTCTGGGGTGCCACCCACAAAGATGTGAACAGAGCGGAGGGGCAGTGTGGGGCCCCCTCTTCCTTCCAGAGCCCTCAGTGGAAGAAAGAAAGTCCCACAGTCTGAGTCCAGTGCATCTTAAGGTCCTGTGAGGATGTGGGCCCTGGGTTTTAGGTACATTGACACCATGGCTTCTAGCTTTGTCCTGGAGTTTTCTTAGATCACACCCACCAACAGGGATGCTGGTGCAGTAGGGCATGACCCTGGGCACTGTCTCTGGGGGCCGAGCCGACTGATGCCACCTTGAAATGGTTTGCAAAGCACTGGACTCCTTCATGTCGACCCCTCCCCCAAGGACTTTTTGTGTCACTTTTGTGCCAAACCATCTCCCAGCCACGCCCACATCCCAGCAGACTGACCATGAAAATCCCAGAAAGGACAGCCAAGACAGGAGGTGGTGAGCCTCTACTGACATCCGTACCTCCAGGAGTGTGGCTCGAAGCCTGAGCAAGTCCCCTTGCATCTCAGACAAGGCACGCCTCTGGCTCCCTGTTGCTGGCCGAGGGACATCTGGGAAAGGAGACAAAAAAGAGGGTGTTTTCCTCCAAGTGTCTTGGACCAGGCCACTTGACCTCTAGAAGGCTGGGCGTGCCAGCAAAGGGTCCAGCAAAGGGGTCGTGTGGGTTCAATGTGCTCCAGCCGAGTCGCCATCCCTTGTGGGCTCACAGGAAGGAGACGGGGAAGGCACCAGGGTGGAAGGGGGCACCCTCCCCCCAGGCAATGCCTGGGGCTTGAACTGTGGCCAGGCTGTGCTGGAAGGATCATCCGTTGCGTTCCCACCTACCCCTGCTCCCCACTGGAATTGTCACTGGAATGGAATCTTCCAGCCGGAGGCCCACTCCCCACTGATTTGTGGTTTATTGATAGGTGCAGCTACACAGGACCAACACAGCCTGTGCTGCCCAGTGTTTATAAGCCAGAGTATAACTTAAATATTTTTCAGAAAACATGGAGAATCAGGAGCATTTAAAGCCTGGTCATGCTTTGAAAGGAGAATGAGGCGTGAGACAAGTGTTCTTGTTTGCTGCCAGCTGAAGGGAAGGGTGGTGCAGTGGTGTTTAGACCCCAGTGGCTCTCAAAGGGGGCCTGAACCAGCAGCCGCACCAAGCTTGTCGGAAAGGCAGATGCTCAGGCTGCACCTGCACTTCATCAGAACACCCATGGGCTTGGCGACACCCAGGGGGCTGGTATACGCCCACTGGAGGAGGTGGGCGGGACAGCGTGGTCTAGATGTGCCCCTGGATTATGATTTACCGGGGCTTCATCAACAGTAAGAGAGGGATGCGTCCCTCACCCAACAAGCTGTGATTCCACTTAATTGGCATCTGCTATGTGCCAGGCAGAGGGAGACATCTACCACTCAGGTGTGCCCTAGAGAACTCATAGTCCAGGGCGGATGAGAGGGAGCACCTGCTTATCACCTGATCCTGCCTGTTGTGTAGTCAGAAGACAAGGACTTCAGAGCCTGAGAGATTTGAGATTTCACAGCCGTGCTGGCCCTGGGCCAGTTGAGACTCAGTTTCCTTACTTGTTAAGTGGGTACAGAGATAACATATGTCAAGGGCCTGACTCTAGTAGTGACTAAACATGGAGGCTGCTATTATTTTGTATACAGAGGAAGGGAACCCAGGAGGGCTTCTCAGAGGAGGTGTTTCTGAATCTTGGGTGAAATAAGCAGGCATGGAAGGAATAGGGGCTTCCTGGCCGAAGTGGGGGGGAATGGAAAAGGGCAGACAGGTACAAAGGGACATGATGGCTGGACTGTTGAAATGCAAGCATGTTCTTTGGGACATTACCAGTCAACTCTCTCGGCTTTTAAGTGGGGTATAGCAAATCGTGAAACCTGGGAGGTGCCCTTACTGCTAATGTAAGAGTTCAAAGAGAGGACAGAGAAGCAGCTGTTCTCCATGATATTTCTGTAACGCGTCTGCCATGATACCACCTAACTCCCCATCGCCCACTTCGCGTTTACTGACCACTGCTTCTATCATGCTGTGCTGTCTGCTGGTCCAGCGCTTCAGAGAGCAGTAGGTGTTTCTGGAGGGAAGCCAGTTCTTGTTTGTGCCTTCCCAGAGTGGGATTTGTGTTACGTCTGAAACCTGGGTCCAATTGCCCCACCAGCTCGCGGTCCTGAGCAGGGAGCTTGCCTGGGCATGGCTCTGTGCCCTAAAGCTACCGGCCTAGAAAACCTTGCAAACCTGCCTCTTACTCAATCATGAATTGTGCTAGTTGAAATTCAGTTGATTCTTCCCCATGACCTTGGAGTGCTTCAGAGGTTATTGGGGACTTTACAATTTAAGAAGAAGCTTCATCTTGGGAGGGGGGGTCACAGAGCCAGGGCTGCGAGACCTGGAAACAGCGCCCATGGGAGCATTTCTAAGGGGACCTTCCCTGCATGCTATTGTCCTAATGAAAGGCTGATTCAAGGCGTCTCCCACGGGGTTAGCCCTGAATTGGAGATCTAAGCCACTGGCTCAGGGCTGCGTTCAGAGTAGTGACGTAGGTAGCAGAGCTGAGCTCTGGGCTGTGGTGACATGGCTGGGGTGCCAGCCCTGACACTTGTTAGCTGTGAGCTAGAGACCCGTCATTTCCCGGCCCTGCCCAAAGAGCTTCTCTATCAAATATGAGAACCAGCGGGGTTGCCCAAATCTGTTTCTGTGAGATACTACAAAGTGGCTCAGGGAGGACCATGGGGTGTGGGGGGTGGCATTATGTGATTGAATAAAATTACTGGAATCCACATGTGAAGAGGCTTCCAGAACCTTTGAAAAGCCAGCCTATGTTAGAGGTGAGAAGAAAGGTGAAGAGGGGCAGCTCTTTCAAATTGAGGGGTTCAGGCTGAGGGATCAGAAGGTCTGGGTGTTAGTACAAGTTTTGTCCTTCTCTTCTGCCAGACATGGGCATGTGGCTGGACTTGTGAAGTCCGGGCTTCCTCCTCTGCGTCATGGGGGTGAGAACCAATCTTCTTGTAGGGGTTAAATGGGTTGCCACTCTAGAAATAGGTTCTGGGAAGACAGCGACTATCCTTTTTCCTGAGAGGAGGTTGACAGGTTTTGACAATTTTCTTTGGCTCAGGATAGGAGGATGTGGTTCATTTAATACTGTGAGGAGCTTGAAAGGCCTTGATCAGACCAGGGTCCATCTCCCGAAGTTTTACCCAGAAATTCAAATCAGCATGAGGAAAGTCCTTGGCCTATGAGGAGCACTCTGAAATGCTAGCTACAGTCATAAGCCCTAGAAAAGAGGAAATCTTTTTGCTTGAAGGTCTGAGCACAGAGGGGAGGCTTAGGAGACACCCCCACGCCCCCAGAGCAGCTCCAATCTGGACCAGTCTGAACGGGCACCTTGCTTCTCTCTCAGACTCATGACATGCAGCCTCTGTGGACTTAGTGACAACACCTCATAGCGATGAGGTCGCCATTCTTAGAGAAGAGAGAGGCTAGTAAGTAAAATCACTCTGGGGACTGTGGAGCTGTTCCTGACAGCAGCAGATTCGTTTCCAGGATCAGGTTTCCGTAGATGATCCCAGTGCTTTCCTGGGCCTTCTCCTAACCAGCCCTGTCCTCACTCCACCACCTCTCCTGGGACCCCCGGGAGGGCTTGTTTGACAGTAGCAATGCATATTGACAATAGTCT